>JAQQSY010000032.1:73879-99524 GCA_028646535.1 Procyon lotor
GGCTAAAGATGATGAACATTTTTTCATGTGTCTGTTAGCCATTTGTATGTCTTCTTTGGAGAAGTGTCTGTTCATGTCTTCTGCCCATTTTTTAATGTGATTATTGGTTTTATGGTTGTTGAGTTTAAGGAGTTCTTTATAGATCTTAGATATCAGACCTTTGTCTGTAGAGTCACTTGCGAATATCTTCTCCCATTCTTTGGTTTGCCTGTGTGTTTTGTTGATTGTTTCCTTCACTGCGCAGAAGCTTTTTATCTTGATGAAGTCCCAAAAGTTCAATTTCGCTTTTGCTTCCTTTGCCTTTGGAGACATGTCCTGAAAGAAGTTGCTGTGGTGGATGTCGAAGAGGTTACTGCCTGTGTTCTCCTCTAGGATTTTGATAGATTCCTGCCTCACATTGAGGTCTTTTATCCATTTCGAGTTTATCGTCATGTATGGTGTAAGAGAATGGTCAAGTTTCATTCTTCTACATAGAGCTGTCCAATTTTCCCAGCACCATTTATTGAAGAGACTGTCTTTTTTCCACTGGATATTTTTCCCTGTTTTGTCAAAGATTATTTGACCATAGAGTTGCGGGTCCATATCTGGGCTCTCTATTCTGTTCCACTGGTCTATGTGTCTGTTTTTGTGCCAGTACCATGCTGTCTTGGCGATCACAGCTTTGTAGTAAAGCTTGAAATCTGTATGCCCTTTTAACATAAGGGTGAGGAAGGGCCGGTTGGGACCTATTGATTGCATCCAGTAAACATCAGAAGATCCAAAGCCCTTGTTTCCTTGTTCTGACATTCTTAATTTTCCCTTGATCTGTATAAGGAAAAAGAAGTAGTTGAGCTATTCTTTGGCCTGCTTCAGTTACTGAAATATGATATGGAGAATGGGTCATGTTCTTTAGTTCTCCTGTAAAATCAGCATCTCTTGGGGTGCCTGGGTGAATCAGCGGGTTGAAGCCACCTCTGCCTTGGGCTCAGGTCATGGTCTTGGGGTCCTGGGATCAAACCCTGCATCGGGCTCTCTGCTCAGCAGGGAGCCTGCTTTCCCCATCTCTCTCTGCCTGCCTGCTTGCCTACTTGTGATCTCTCTCTGTGTCAGATAAATAAATAAAATCTTAATAAAAAAATCAGCACCTATTACCCCAGCGGATACCATAGTTCCCTTCATCGTTACTCTACTTTGACCCAATATTAATCCCATAGTGTCTTTAGGTAAGGTTCCATGCACCCCAGTAGGGAGTGCTTGTATGCCCGTTTCAGGGGTTAATACTATGTGGGTGGCAGCACAGAGTTCCAGTCCTACGCTGCTTGGGGTTGCCCAGAATAGGTCTTGAACAATTTTCTTGGGGGAGTCACTTCCTGAAAGGCCCCACAACATTGTTTCGGGGCCTGGGGCTGGCCCCTTTGCCCATTTCCTGGCAAAGGATTGCCGGTGGCATCGTATTTTGATTTATATTCACTGGCCCAATGTACGCCCCTATGACACTTGTGGCATAAACCTGGGGCCTAAAAATTTTGTTTGTCCTTGTATGTCACCTTTTGAGGACAGTTTTTGATCATATGACCCAGTTGTCCACATCCATAGCAACTCCCTGGAGGCCCTGAGGTTCTCTTTCCTTTCTTCCGTTGCTGGAATAACACCTCTCTTATAGTTTTTCCTTGCATAGCTGCCGCCATAGCTAGGCCTTGCATATATGAGGGGGAAATATCAGAGCATAATTTAACATAGTCATGTAGAGAGGCCTCTTTTCTAAAAGGTCATATCGTTGCCTGACATGTTGAGTTTGCATTCTCAAATGCAAGGGATTTAACTAACATTTGTCCAGAGGAGTCAACTAGCCCTTGTCCCAGTAACCTGCCAGCGGCGGTTAGGAGTCTTGAGACGAAATCTTGGAATGGTTCACTTGGGCCTTGTCTAATCTTGGAAAGATCCTCTGTGCCCTTACTGGCGTTATTGGGCAGCTTATTCCATGCCCGCCGGGTGGCAGCATTGGTCTGCACATAGGCAGCTTGCTTGAATTGAAGCTGAGCGGCTAGTTCCCTATATTGTCCCTCTCCTGCCAGCATGTCAAAAGAAATAGGAATTATTTGGGGGGTTATTGATATCTGTGGTGGCTTGGCAAAGCTCCACAAATTCAAACTTCCACAACAAGAAATCTCCCACCGCCCCCAGACAAGCAGGCCTTAGCTAATTGTATCCATTCCGTCGGAGCCAGGGGCTCCTTGGAAAGTGTTTTGACCAGGGTAAGGGTAAAGGGTGCAGCGGGCCCATACTGCGAATAGGCCACTTTGAGTTCCTTGAGCTCTTTGAAAGGTATGAGTGCGTGATGGCACACAAGGTTTCCTTGCCCATCAGGACGTTAGATTACGGGAAAGGCCATGAAACCTTCACTATCTTCGCCCTTAAGATAGGCTTGTTGAATGGATTCCTGCAGGCGTGGACGCCTGCGGGTATTATCGTGGGCGATTAAGGAAGCCACAACTGGAGACTCCAGCTGTTCTTGGCCACCATATAACTCCCTCCATCTGGTGTCTTCTTTACCCGGACTAAGGGTGGCAAACTTTAATTGAATTTCTCTCATTTGTGCTGTAACCGGAGAGAAGGTGGACACCAAGGGGAGTCCTTCCATCTTATTCTCCTCAATGTTTTCTTTAAGTTCTTCCCCTGTAGAAGCTTCATTTTTAGGGGCAAGAGCCCCCTCAGTATTAGTACTTATGTTTCTAACCATTGGGCCCTCCTTATGCTGTGCTAAACAAATTTGGGGCTCAATGTTGCCATGATATCGAGTGTCTTCCTCCTCTAGATCTTTTTTATCTTGGGGACTTAATGAATCCTCCTCTGCTATGGCAAGCGGTTCCAGAGGGGGTGCTAAAGGCTGCCGAGTGGGGGAAGACATTACATCCTGTGGAGGGGGTCCCTTCCCCACAGGAGGGGAGTGCCCTAAGTTCATATTTGGAGGAGGGCCACGCCCCTCATGTCGGAGGTCTAAACTATCTCGGATCAAAGTCCACAAACAGAAAGCATCAACAGGTGTTTTACTGGGTCCATGGGCATCAAAATGTCCCTGTATACGTAGACATACTTTATCCCACGTTTGCAGATGAATAGTGCCCTCCCGAGGAAACCAGGGGCAAACTGGTTCTACAAAGTCAAGAAATTTTCCAAGCTGTCTGATATCTACTTTAACACCTCTAGCCTTGAGAAGATTATATAAAAGATGTATATACATTGGCTTACCTTGGCCTTGGCCCATCGTTGCCTTACTCCTGGAATAATTTCACCGTGCCACTCACCTTCATGTACGCAGTTATCCCACGGTGTCCTTGACCTGAACTAGTCTCCCCCGTTCTTCAGGTCCCTGTTCAGGCACCACTTGTCGGAGCCAGCCGACAGTCAAACGGGTCCAAAGTGGGAGGGGGTGAGGATGAAAGAAAAGACAAGAAGACAGAAAGTTAACCAGGAGGGCTGACAGTGAATACTGTAGCAGCAGCTTTATTTAGCTATTCTCTTATATAGTGTGTGCAGACCACTCAAGAGGAACAGAGCATTACATTCTGCTGCTTTCAGTGTTTTTTCCTCATGTGTCCTTGAGACATTGTTGGTACTTATTGTGAGTTCTGCTGATGTCTTGTTTTCAGGCCTGCTGTGCAAGCAGCCTAAGCGTTTAGATAAGGTACGCAGCCTCCAAGTTCTCAGCAAGGCATGTAACCATTCATGTGCAGTCTCCTGTGGTCCCCCACAATCCTGCCATTTTATCTCGGATACAGCAGCTCTGTTTAACCTTAAAGGACTGGAAAATCTCAACAAATTAAGCTAACCCCATGCACAAGAAGGGAAATAATCAAGATTAGAACAGGGATCAATGAGTTAGAAACTAGAGAAACAGTAGAACACATCAATGAATCCAGAAGTTGGTTTTTTAAAAGTCAATAAGACTGATAAGCCTCTGGCCAAATTAATCCAAAAGAAAAGGAGAGGACCCTAATTAACAAATTTATGAATTAAAGGGGCGATATCATGACTAATCCAAAGGAAATAGAAACAATCATCCAAAATTATTATCAATAGCTATATGCCAGTAAGGTAAACAATCTAGAAGAAATGGATGCATTCCTGGAAACCCATAATCCTCCAGACTGAAAGAGGAAGAAATTGACTACCTGAATAGAGCAATATCTAGGAATGAGACTGAAATAGCGACCAAAACCTTCCCAAAAAACAAGAGTCCAGGACCTGGCAGATTCCCTGGGGAATTCTAGGAAACATTCGAGGAACAAATAATACCTATTCTCCTGAAAAGGTTCCAAAAATATAGAAACAGAAGGAAAACTTCCAGACTCTTTCTCTGAAACCAGTATTACCCTGATCCCCAAGCCAGGTAAAGACCCCATCAAAAAAGAGTATTTCAGACCAATATCCCTGATGAACATGGATGCCAAGATTCTCAACAAGATCCTAGCTAATAGGTTCCAACAGCACATTAAGAGGATTATTCAGCATAACCAGGTGGGATTTATCCCCAGGATGCAAGGGTGGTTCAACATTCGCAAATCAATCAATGTGATAGGACAACTCAATAAGAGAAGATGGAAGAACCACGTGGTCCTCTCATTTGATGCAGAGGAAGCATTTGACAAAATTCAGCATCCGTTCCTGATTAAAACTATTCAAAGAATGGGGATAGAGGTACATGTCTCAACATCATAAAGTCTATCTATGGAATGCCCAGAGCAAATATCATTCTCATTGGGGAAAAGCTGACAGCCTTTTCTTTGAGATCGGAACCACAAAAAAGTGCACACTCTCACCACTCTTGTTCCACATAGTGCTAAAAGTCCTAGCGACAGCAATTAGACAACAAAAAGAAATAAAAGGTTTTCAAATTGACAATGAAGAAGTCAAACTCTCTCTTCACAGGTGACATGATACTTTATATGGAGAACCCAGAAGACTCCACCCCCAAACTACTAGAACTCATACAGCAATTCATTAATGTGGCAGGATACAAAATCATTGCACAGAAATTAGTTGCTTTCCTATACACTAACAATGAAAATATGGAAAGAGAAATTCGAGGATTGATTCCATTTACTATGGCACCAAGAACCATGAGATACTTGGGAATAAACCTAACCAAAGAAGTAAAGGATCTGTACTCGAAGGACTACAGAAGGCTCATGAAAGAAATTGAAGAAGACACAAAACGTTGGAAAGATATTCAATGCTCGTGGATCAGAACCATAAAGATTGTTAAAATTGTTAAAATGCTGTGGATATTGGGGAGGGTATGTGCTATGTTAAATGCTGTGAAATGTGTAAGCCTGACGATTCACAGACATGTACCCTGGGGCAAATAATACATTATATGTTAATAAAAGCTTTTTTAAAAATGTTAAAATGTCTACACTGCCCAGAGCAATCTATATGTTCAGTGCCATTCCAATCAAAATTCCATTGGCTTTCTTCAAGGGGCTGGAACAAACCACCCTAAACCCTAATAAACCCTAACCCTTGTCCCACAGAATGAGACAAGACATTCACAAATGACAATGCAGACAAAGTTCTGATATCTAAGATCTATAAAGAACTCCTCAAACTCAACCCTCACAAAGCAGATGACCACATCAAAAAATGGGCAGAACACATGAGCAGATTCTCCAAAGAAAACATACAAATGGCTAACAGACACATGAAAAAATATTCATCATCGTTAGCCATCAGGGAGATTCAAAAACAAAACCACACTGAGATACCACTTTACACCAGTTTGAATGGCCAAAATCAACAGGACAGTAAACAACAAATGTTGGAGAGGGGGTGGAGAAAGGGGAACCCTCTTCCACTGTTGGTGAGATGGCAATCTGGTGCAGCCACTTTGCAAAACAGTGTCGAGATTCCTCCACAAATTAAATATAGAGCTATCCTATGAACCTGCAATTGCACTCCTGGGTATTTACCCCAAAGAACCAAATGCAGTACAAGCAAGGGCCACGTGTACCCCAATGTTCATAGCAGCAATGGCCACAATCACCAAACTGTGGAAAGAATCAAAATGCCCTTCAACAGATGAATGGATAAAGAAGATATGGTCCAGATATACACTGAAATATTATGCCTCCATCAGAAAGGATTAACATCCAACTTTTTTATCAACATGGACGTGATTGGAAGAGATTATGCGGAGTGAAGTAAGTCAAGTGGAGAGAGCCAATTATCTCATGGTCTCACTTATGTGTGAAGCATAAGGAAAAACTGGAGGACATTGTGAAAAGGAAGGGAAGGGTGAATGGGGGATATCAGATGGGAGATGAAACATGAGAGACTGTGGACTCTGAGGAAAAAACTGAAGGTTTTGGAGAGACGGGGTCCTGGGGAAGTCTGGTGGTGGTATTGAGGAGGGCACGTATTCCATGGAGCACTGGGTGTGGTGTATGTCCAATTAATCTTGTAACATTGAAAAAACAAAATAAGCATGTTTGGGAAAAAATTAAAATTAAAGAATAGGTAAAATAATAGATTAGAGTTGATATCGTTAGCTTCTAGTCATCTCCCTGTGCTCTTGATCTCCAGAATTCAGACTGGAACCGAAGAGGAAAGGTCTACCTTTGAGGAACATCTCCCAGTTCTATCCGCCACAGCCCCTTCAGCCCTTTTGTTGTCTTTGGTTTGAGGGTTTCATTTTTCTTCTTCTCTTTTTGGCTTCTTTCTGTTTCTTGTTTTTTGGATTGCACATTTCAGTAGAATAAGGTAAGAAAATCCATATGTTGAAAATCAAAAAACCTTCCAACTTTGGATTTTGTAACTTTTTATTAGATATCTTTAAATATTTGCTGCTTCATTGAGTAATAATGTGGGATGGATTGTAGAAGAATTCCCATTATCAGCAAAAGTTTCACAATGGCCATTTTATTTTCCATCAGGTTATTCTACATCTGGAATTAACCTGAAATGCCTTCTAGTCCAGAACATTTTTTAGCCCCCTGTCCTTTAAGAAAAGAAAGCAAAAAAAGTTCCTTTACTTGAAAGTAGAATATATAATCTGGTTGTCCATTGGATGAGAGCGCAAACTGAAGGGAAGTGAAAAATGCTCAAAAAGCATACATGAGTGCATTCCCTGGCCACTTTCTCCAGGGAATGAGTCACGATGCAATGCATTCTGAATTCCTGAGAGTGATCCATATAGTGACAGACTTACAGCCTTAATATCTACCCACGTCTATCTTTCCAACTCTAAGTGGTATTCTTTCTTTTGTGTTGGGATACACTGGCCACTGGATGATGAAGGTGAATCACTATGTATGTATGTGTGTATGTATATGTATTTATCTATTACTTTTTTTCCCAAAGAGTAAGGGAAACTGTTAACGTTACTGAATGACCTTGTCCCTGTCTTTCCTCCCCATCTTTCAGCTTCCTGGGATTAGCTTGTGTAGTTCAATGCTGAGTGATGTATTTACTAAAGGAAATGTTTGCTGATTTACTTACCAGTCTCCTTGTCTATTGAATGATTCAATGATTGATTGAGTGATTTATTGAAGTTTTACTTATCAATTGATTGATTAATTAATTGAGCTATCTATCTATCTATCTATATCTATGTATCCATCTATTTCCTGGTGGGCAGCAAAGCAAGGATGATAGCCCAGTGATAGTCTAAAGCTCCCGAGGTCGGAGGGCATTCTAGACAGTTGTCCTGTACTTGGCCTTTTCATTTATTTTCTTAATCAGAAAGAAAATCCCATGTAAAAAGAAAGCTTGCCATTCTACTCTCACATTTCCAAGTTACTTTCTCTGTGGTTCTGAGCAAGTGGAGAAGCATTCAAAGAAGCATAGATCTTTATATTCAAGTTTCTTCTTTTAAGCAAAACAAACAAACAAACAACTCCCCAAAGGGTCCTGATTCTACATTTCTGGTATAAGAAATCCATAAGTGAAGTGCACAATAGTGTAGAGAGAGTCATCCAATGCTGAATTTCCATACCGTGCAATTGGATGGGAAAACATTACCGGGACACCTCACAAACTTTAGATGAGCTGAAATTAGTAGAGGAAACCAATTTCAGGAAACATATCAAAACATGAGGGATCCTTACCCTCACGGGATTTCCCAGGACTCAAGTCCTTTGGTAGCGTTGCATTCATACTATAAACACATGACCCCAGTGTGGGAATTCTTGGATATAGGAGAACCTTCCTCATAAAGTTCACAGGTTTGGCAAGATCTCATAAAAATATATAATTTCTTTGTACCAGGGTGTTTCCTATTTTGAAAGAGTGTATTTTCTCATTTCATGGCATGGTAAATTTGGGAAAACAATACAATCATTTTTTTGATTTTTGTGTTGTGTCCTTTAATTGATTGTTACTTTACTTTAAATTCCGTTTGGTTAACATAGAGTGTATTGTGCGTTTCAGGGGTAGAATTCAGTGCACCTAACATCAGTTGCACCTAACACCCAGTTCTCATGACTTCAAGTGCCCTCCTTCGGGCCCATCCCTCCAATTAGTTACTCTATCCTCTCGAGCACCCGACCCTACAACTATCACCTTAGTGTGTTTCCTATAGTTCTGAGTCTCTTATGGTTTGCCTCCCTCTGTGTATTTATCTCATTTTATGTTTCCTTCCCTTTCCCTGTGTTCTCCTAGATGAGTTTTTCTACCTGTGTGAGACCAGGACTGGCTTCTCAGGCATAGTACCTTTCTATCAGGTAGGTACTGATTTCTGAGCAAGAAATCTCTTGCTCAGAAGAGCCCATCGCTTCATGTCATGCTACTCAGGTGTCATCTCAAATTTTTCCTCCTCCAGCTTCCTTGCCCTGTTGTTGATTTGTAACTTTTTTGTAAATTGAAAGTGCATCCCATGATCTCTTGATAGAGGTATATTGTCCAATCAATGTCACATGTTTTACCATTCCTTTATCATTTAGCATACAGGAGATCTGAACACTGAAGAATTGTTTTAAGTATACCATAGGAATTATAAGCCTATAGTCATCACCCTGTGTTCTAGATATCCAGAATTCATCCTTGACTGGAATGGGAAAAGTCTACCTTTGACAAATATCTTCCAATATCATCTGCCCACAGCCCATGGGAAACCACATTGTCCTCTGAGTCTTGAAGATTTTGGGTTTTTTTTCTTCTCTTGTTTCCATCTTTGATTATGGTTTTATTTTTTTTAGATTGTACATTTCAGTAGAGCACGGTAAGAAAATCCATATATTGAAATTCTAAAAAAACCCTTCCAAATTAGGATTCTATAATATTTTATAGAACTCATTAAATATTTGCTTCTTCAGTGAGTATCAGTGTGGATGGACTATAGAAGAATCCCCTTAGCAGCAAATGTTTCACATTGGCCATTTCGTTTTCCATCTGGTTGTAGTATGTCTGGAATTAAAATGTAATTCTTTCCTTTTGAGAATACTCTTCAACCCCTATTTCTTTTAGAAAAAAAGGAAATTCCTTTTTTTGAAACTGGAGGGTATATTCTGGGTATCCTTTCTCTGAAATTTCCTTTCTTTGAAACTGGAGGATGTATTCTGGGATCCCATCTAATGACAATGCAAACTATCAAAGAGTCAAAAATTCCCATAGATGTGGGAGTTCCCTGGCCACTGTCTCCATGCAATGAGTCATGATGCAGATCATCCTGAATGGGTGAGAAAGCCCCATATAATGACTGACTTGATAGCATTAACATCAACCCATACCGCTCTCCAACTCTTAGTAGTATTCTTTCTTATACTTTAGGAAATGCTAGTCCTTGGACAATCAACCCGACTATTTATTTATTTATTTATACCAAAGTGCTGGTGACACTATTAATATGAAAGTGTCTCCCCTTGCCATCTTTCCTTTCACATATTTCTGCTTCCTTGGATTAACTTGTGCATTCCGATTCTAAGTGATATATTTTCTATAGGAAATATTTGCTTTGTATTTACCTGTGTTTCTGCCCTGCTATGGAATATTTCATTCATTGTTTGAGTGATTGAATTTTTACTTATTAATTAATTAATTAATCTATTTATCTATATCTATCTAACCAACTATTTCCTGGTGCACAGCAAAGCAAGGTTGACTGAGCGATAGCCAAGTGAGAGTCCAAAGCTCCCTAGGACAGACAGTATCCTAGAGAGTTGCCCTGTATTTTGCCTGTTCCCTCCCTCATTGATTTCCTTAATCATGATGTAAATCCACATAAAACCAGGAAGCTTGCCATTCTTCTCTCACATTTCCAAGTAACTCTCTCTGTTTCTGTGCAATCGGAGAGACCTTTGAAGAAGCATAGATCTTTATAAAAAGTTTTCTTTTTAGGAAAACAAACAAACCAACAAAAAAGAAAAACATCCTCCATATGGTCCTAATTCTACATTTCAAGTATAAAATATCCACAAGTGATGTTACCATAGTTTAGAGACAGCCATCCAATGCTGAATTTCCATAGCAGTCAATGGGATGGGAAAACATTACATGGACAGAATACAACGTTTAGAGGAGCTTAAATTATCAGAGGAAACCAATTTCAGAAAACAAAAATCAAAATATGAAGGATCCCTAACCCTTAGGCGATTTCATGGTACATACAAACTTTGGGAGCATGGCGTTGATACTATGAGCACATGAGCCCGGCATGGGAATTCTTGAATTTTGGAGAACTTTCTTCAGAAATTCACTGGCTTGGCAAAATCTCATAAAAATTTGTCACATGTTGGAGAGGGTGTGGAGAAAGGGACACCCTCTTACACTGTTGGTGGGATTGCAAGCTGGTGCAGCCCCTTTGGAAAAGAGTGCGGAGATTCCTCAAGAAGTTGAAAATAGAGCTACCCTATGACCCAGCCATCGCACTACTGGGTATTTACCCCAAAGAAGCAGATGCATTACAAAGAAGGGCCACACGGACCCCAATGTTCATAGCAGCAATGGCCACCATTGCCAAACTGTGGAAAGAACCAAGATGCCCTTCAACAGATGAATGGATAAAGAAGACATGGTACATATACACAATGGAATATTATGCCTCCATTAGAAAGGACGAATATCCAACTTGTGTATCAACATGGATGGGACTGGAAAAGATTATGCGGAGTGAAATAAGTCAAGCAGAGAAAGCCAATTACTTTATGGTCTCACTTACGTGCTGAGCATAAAGAAAAACATGGAGGACATTGTGAGAAGGAAGGGAAAGGTGAATGGGGGAAAACCTGAGGGGGAGATGAACCATGAGAGACTGTGGACTATGAGCAACAAACTGAGGGTTTAGGAGGTGTGCGGTTGGGGGGCTGGTCGAGCCTGGTGGTGGGTATTGAGGAGGGCACATATTGCATGGAGCACTGGGTGTGGTGCATGAACAATAAATCTTGTAACACGGAAAAAATAAAATAAACATTTTTGGGGAAAGAAAAAAAATTTGTCACTTTTGGGGCGCCTGGGTGACTCAGTGGTTTAAGCCTCTGCCTTCGGCTCAGGTCATGATCTCAGGTTCATGGGATCGAGCCCACATCGGGCTCTCTCCTCTGCAGGGAGCCTGTTTCCCCCTCTCTGTCTGCCTGCCTCTCTGCCTACTTGTGGGCCTTCTCTCTGTCAAATGAAAAAATAAAATTAAAAAATTGTCACTTCTTTGACCTAGGTGTTTCCTATTTCGAAATAGTGAACTTCCTTATTTGATTCCATGGTATAATTTCAATAATACCATAACATATTTTGTTTTTGTATTAAAAGCTTTAATTGATTGGTTGGTTGGTTTTTTTTTTTTTTTTTTTTTTGAGTCTGTGCCAGGATGCACCTTTTCCCTGACTTTATGTTTCAAGGAGACGGCTGTCTAGTCACACTGACTCCAGGAAGCAAAACGAAAGTGCAATTCTCTGAACGTTAATAAAAAAACGTTCTTGGGGAAACCATCCTGCACAGCATATCTTTTTCCAAGAAGCTAAATGTGTGGCAAGGTAAGGGGAATGGCCAGTGGACATCTAGGGCAGTGGCAGGGACATAAGGCCAGCTTCTCTAAGGTTGCAAAGTATTGATTCACAAGGAGAATGATCAAGATTTCAGTGTGTGTGTGTATGTGAAAGACAAAGTAAAGTGCCATCTGCTTTCCTGTGAGTAATAAGGAAAGTAATAATAAATTAGTAATAAAGAAACTGCTATAGGCTCTTCTCAGGGGACTTAAGTCTGGAGAAGACTGCACACCTCTCCATGCCTCCTGCCTCCTACCTTCCCCTATGCTGCAAACCTCTCCAGGACAACTGCTATGGGACTGAGAGCAGAACACAGGCTCCATCCAGTTTGTAGTGATTAACATCTGTAGTGCAATGTTGAGTGAGGCATTTACTAAAGGAAATGTTTGCTGAATTTTGTTCCTATCCGTCTGCTCGCCTATTTAATGATTCATTGATTGAGTGATTGATTGAATTTTCCATATTAATTTATGAATTAATTAAGCTATCTATCTATCTATCTATCTATCTATCTATCTATATCTACCTATCTCTATATTTCCTGGTGGACAGGAAAGCAAGGTTTATAGAGTGATAGCCAAGTGATTGTCCAAAGCTCCCTAGGCTCGACAGCATCCTAGAAATTTGCCCTGTACTTGACCATTCAAATTCTATTCTTAATCAAAAAGTAAATCCCAAAAAGTTGAAAATAGAGCTAGCCTACGACCCAGCAAAGGCACTATTGGGTATTTACCCTGAAGATACAAACGTCGTGATCTGAAGGGGCACGGGCACCTGAATGTTTATAGCAGCAATGTCCACAATAGCCAAACTATGGAAAGACCCTAGATGTCCATCAACAGATGAATGGATAAAGAATGGTATGGTGTATATATATACAATGGAATACTATGCAGCCATAAAGAGAAACGGAATCTAGCCATTTGCAATGACGAGGATGGAACTGGAGGGTATTACACTAAGCGAAATAAATCTGTCAGAGAAAGACAAGTATCACATGATCTGTCTGATATGAAGAATTTGAGAGGCAAGGCGGGGGTTTGTGGGGGTGGTGGGGGAGAGAAATGAAACAGGAGGGGATGGGGAGGGAGACAAACCATAAGAGACTCCTAGACTTAGGAAACGAACTAAGGGTGGCTGGGAGGCAGGGGGGTAGGGATAGGGTGGCTGGGTTGTGGACATTGGGGAGGGTATGTGCTATGGTAAGTGCTGTGAAATGTGTAAGCCTGATGATTCACAGACATGTACCCTGGGGCAAATAATACATTATTTGTTAATAAAAATAATAATAATAGAAGAAGAAGAAGAAGAAGAAGAAGAAGAAGAAGAAGAAGAAGAAGAAGAAGAAGAAGGAGGAGGAGGAGGAGGAGGAGGAGGAGGAGGAGGAGGAGGAGGAGGAGGAGGAGGAGGAGGAGGAGGAGGAGGAGGAGGAGGAGAAGGAGAAGGAGAAGGAGAAGGAAGTAAATCCCAGTGTAACAAGAAAGCTTGCCATTTTTCTCCCACATATCTAAGTCACATTCTCTGTTTGGTTCTGTAAAAGTGGAGAGGACTTCTAAGAAACCTGGATCTGAACATCAAGGTTCTTCTTTTAAGGAAAAAACATCCTCCAAAGGGTCTTGATTCTGGTATAAAATATCTGGAAGAGAAATGCACCATACCTTAGGGAGGGCCATCCAAGGCTGAATTTCCACACCAGTCAAGGGGATTGGAAAACAGTACGTGGAAAGATCACAATGGTTAGATGAGCTGAAATTATCAGAGGAAATCATTTTCAGAAAAAAAAAATCAAAACATGATGTGTGTTTGAAATAATCTTAATCCACTGGAGATTTCAGCAGATTCACGTCACTTGGACACTTGGCGTCCATACTGTGAGCACGTGAGCCTAGTGTGGGAATACATGCATATTGGAGAATGTTTTTCACAAATTTCACTGCCATGCCATGATGTCATAAAAATGTTGCATTTCTCTGTGCCAGTATGTTTCCTATTTTGAAAGAGTGTACTTTCTCATTTCATGGCATAGTATAATTGGAAAACACAACAATAACGCATTTGATTTTTCTATAGTATCTTTTAAGTGATTGTTATTCTTATTGAAATTCCATTTGGTCAACATATAGAGTGGTATATGTTTCATGGGTAGAAACGGGTGAATTCATCGTTTGCACCTAACGGCCAGTACTCATGACATCAAGAGCCCTCCTTTGGGTCCATCCCCTCTATTAATTTACCCATCATTTCCCGCCGACCATGCCTCCCCTCCTTAGTAACCCTAAGTGTGTTTCCTTTATTTCAGAGTCTCTCTGGGTTTGCCTCCTTCTCTGTATTTATCTCATCTAATGTTTACTTCCCTTCCCTTGTGTTCCTCTAGATATATTTTTCTAACTTTGTGGGTCCAGGACTGGCGTCTTAGGCATATGACCCTTCAGTCACAAGAAGTCTCTTGCTCAGAAGAGCCCCATGCTTCAGGTCATTCTACTCAAGTGTCATCTTGAATTGTCCCTCCACCTTCCTTGCTCTTTTGTTGGCTTGTCACTTTTCTGGAAGATGAAAGTGCATCCCACGATCCTTTGATACATATATATTTTCCAACATTTCTATATTTTTTACCATTCTTCTATGGGCGAACAGGGGCAAATCTGAAAGCTCAACAATTGTTTTAAGATTAGAAATGCAGATCATGATTGGGTGAGATCGCCCCATGTGGTGACTGACTAATAGCATTAACGTCAATCCATATCTATCTCACCAACTCTTAGTAGAATTTTTTCTTACATTTTAGGAAACACTGGTCCTTGGGAAATCAACCTGAAACATTTATTTATTTATTTATTTATTTATTCATTCATTCATTCATTCATTCATTCATTCATTCCAAAGTACGAGTGACTTTGGTATAAATAAATAACGTTACTGGGTGACCCCTCCCCACCTTTCCTTCCACATATTTCTGCTTCTTCTTAACTTGTGCCATCTAATTCTACATGATGTAATTTCTTTTATTTTTTTAAGATTTTATTTATTTGACAGAGAGAAACACAGCGAGAGAGGGAACACAAGCAGAGGGAATGGTAGCGGGAGAAAGAGGCTTCCTGCCGAGCAGGCAGTCCGACGCGGGGCTTGATCCCAGGACCCTGGGATCATGACCTGAGCCGAAGGCAGACGCTTAATGACTGAGCCACCCAGGCGCCCCATACATGATGTAATTTCTATAGGAAATATTTGCCTATTTATTTACCTGTGTGTCTGCCTGGCTATTGAATAATTCATTCATTGATTTTACTTACTAATTAATTAATTAGTCTATCAATTTCTCTATATCTATCTATCCAACTATTTCCTTGTGGGCAGCAAAGCAAGATTGATTGAGCGATAGCCAATCAAGTGAGAGTCTAAAGCTCCCTAGGACAGACAGCATCCTAGAAAGTTGCCCTGTACTTGGCCTTTTCATTTGCTTGCTATTCTTCTCTCACATTTCCAGGTAACTCTATCTGGTTCTGAGCAAGTACGGAGGCCTTTGAAGAAGCATGGATCTTTTCCTTTAAGGGAAACAAACAAACAGAAAATGTCCTCCATTTGGTCCTAATTTTGCATTTCAAGTATAAAAATCCACAAGTGATGTGTACCATAGTGTAGAAAGAGCCATCCAATGCTGAATTTACATACCAGTCTATTGGATGGGAAAACATTATATGGACAGAATACGATGCTGAAATTATTAGAGGATACCAATTTCAGCAAACAAAAATCAAAACATGAAGGATCCTTAACCCTTAGGCAATTTCATGGGACTTAAGAACTTTGGCAGCGTGGTGTTCATACTATGAGTGCGTGAGCCCAGCATGGGAACTCTTGGATATTGGAGAACTTTCTTCAGAAACTTCACTGCCCCGGTAAGATCTCATAAATATTTGTCACTTTTTGTCCAGGGTGTTTCCCCTTTCGAAATAGTACACTTCTTCATCTGATGGCATGGAATAATTTGAATAATACCATAATGTGCTTGATTTTTGTATTATATGCTTTAATTGATTGTTATTTTTATTTAAATTCTATTTGGTCAATATAGACTGTATTATGAGTTTTAGGGGTAGAAGCGAATGAATTCATCAGGTGCACCTCAGACCCAGGGCTCATGACATCAAGTGTCCTCCGTGGGGCGCACTACCCCAAAATAATTACCCAATTCTCTCCCGCTGCCCACCCAACCACACACCCTTAGCAACAATAAGTGTGCTTCCTGTACTTCAGAGTCTCGTATGGTTTCCCTCCCTCTGTGTATTTATCTCATTTAATGTTTCCTCCCCTTCCCCTTTGTTTCTCTAGATGGGTTTTTCTATCCCTATGGGACGAGGACTGCCTTCCGTGGAATATGTCCATTCTATCACGACAGGTCTCTTGCTCAGAAGAGCCCCATGCTTCAGGTCATTCTTCTGAGGTGTCGTCTTGAATTGTCCCTTCAGCTTCCTTGCCCTGTTGTTGACTTGTAACTTTTGTGTAAGATGAATGTATATCCCATCATCATTTGATAAACGTATATTGTCCATTCATTTCCACATTTTTAGCATTCCTTTATCAGTTAACATACGGAAGGGCCACATGTACCCCAATGTTCATAGCAGCAATGACCACCATTGCCAAACTGTGGAAAGAACCAAGATGCCCTTCAACAGATGAATGGATAAAGAAGATATGGTACATATACACAATGGAATGTTATGCCCCCATTAGAAAGGACGAATATCCAACTTGTGTATCAACATGGATGGGACTGGAAGAGATTACGCGGAGTGAAATAAGCCAAGCAGAGAGAACCAATTACCTCATGGTCTCACTTACATGCTGAGCGTAAAGAAAAACATGGAAGGCATTGTGAGAAAGAAGGGAGGGGTGTATGGGGGGAAACCAGAGGAGGAGATGAACCATGAGAGACTGTGGACTCTGAGCAACAAACTGAGGGTTTTGGAGGGGAGGGGGGTGGGCGTTTGGCGAGCCTGGTGGTGGGTATTGAAGAGGGCACGTATTGCATGGAGCCCTGGGTGTGGTACATGAACAATAAATCTTGTAACACTGAAAAAATAAAATAAACATTTGGGGAAAAAATAATTCCACATGTTAAACTTTCACCGCTCCCATAAAAAAAAATACAGAAGATCTTAATGCTCAAGAACTGTTTTAAGTATACAATAGGAATTGTTACCTTATAGTCATAACCATGTGCTCTAGATCTCCAGAATTCATCCTTAACTGAATGGGAAAAGTCTATCTTTGACCAATGTCTTCCAATATTATCTTCTCACAGCCCCTGACTAGCCTCATTGTCCTCTGAGTTTTGAGGGTTTCGATTTATCTTCTTCTTTAATTTCCATCGTATACCTTGTTTTTAGATTGCAGATTTCAGTGATCAAGGTAAGAAAATCCTTATATTGAAATTACAAAACAGCTTCCAAATTTGGTTTTGAAATTTTTTTCCCAGATATGTTTATGATTTTAGTGTTACAAGGTTAATTATTAATGCATTACACCCAGTTCTCCGGGCAATATGTGCCCTCCTCAATAACCACCACCAGGCTCGCCCAACCCTCCACCCCTCCCCTCCAAAACTTTTTATTAGGTCTCATTAAATGTTTGCTGCTTCATTGAATATCAATGTGGAATGGACAGTAGAAAAATCCCCGTTAGCAGCAAAAGTTTCACGTTAACCATTTTATTTTCCATCTGGTTATTGTATATTTGGAATTAACTTTTAATGTTCTCCTCTCAAGAACCTGTTCCTGCTCTTTGCCCTTAAAAAAATTCCTTTATTTGAAACTTGAGGATATACAATAAGAGTTCATTGGAATTAGAACACAATCTGAAGGAGAGTGAAAAATGCTCACAATGCATAAATGAGTAAGTTCCCTGGACACTTGGTCAACATAGAATATATTATGATTTTCTTGTGTAGAATTGAGTGAATTCATCAGTTCCACTTCACACACGCTGTTCATGATATAAAGTGCCCTCTTTTGTGCCCATCCTCTCATTAATTGCTGTTTCTACCCAACTTCCCCCAGCAACTCTAATTTTATTTTCTGTATCTCAGAGTCTCTAACGTTTTGCCTCTGTCTCTGTATTTGTCTCATTCTTTTTCTTTCTTCCCTTCCCTGTGTTCCTCTAGATGTGTTTTTCTATCTTTGTGGGAACAGGGCTCAATTCCCACCCATTGGACTCTTCTGTTATACAATGTCTTGTGCAGTACAGCTTCATACGTCATGCCATGCTACTCAAGTGTCATCTTGAATTCTCCCTCCATCTTCATTATCCTGTTATTGTCATCAACATTTTTGTAATACAATTTTTTTACAGGATAACTTGTTATACTTTATTTTCTAACCATTTCACTTTTTTACTATTGCCTTAGGATGAAAACACTGTATATCTCAACTCTCAAAATTGTTTACACTTAATGTAGGACTTGTTAGCTATAGTCCTCTCTCTGTGCTCTATATCTATGCAATTCAACCTTGAACTGAACAGAATATATTTACTTGAAGCCAGGGGCCGCCTCTTAGGCACAGAGAAGTGGACTTGTACCCTCAGGACCACAATATCCACACCAACAAACCACTCTGTGCTCGCATGCACCTTTCCCCTGACCTTGTGTTTCAAGGAGACAGCTGTCTAGTCACACTGACTTCAGGAAGCAAAACGGAAGTGACATGCTCTAAACCTTAATTAAAAACTATCCTTGGGGAAACCATCCTGCATAGCATTTTTTTTTTCCAAGAAGCTAGATGCTTCGCAAGGTAAGGAGAGTGGCCACAGAAATCTAGGCATCTAGGGCAGTGACAGGGACATAAGGCCAGATTCTGTAAGGTTGCAAAGCATTGATTCACAAGAAGAGTGCTAAAGATTTCTGTGTGTGTGTGTGTGTGTGTGTGTGTGTGTGTGTGTAAAGCCAAAGCGAAGTGCCATCTGTGTTCCTGTGAGTAATAAGCCTGAGTCAAATGCGACCAACCATCCTTATCACTGTGTTATGTATGGAGAGGGATATCCTGTTAAAACTCTAAATGGAAGGCCAAGTAGAGTACCATGTCATTACCTCACAGAAACAATCCTGAAATAGAACCGCTTTTCTCGATCCTCGATATTTCCTGAGAAAAGATTCGCAGCGTGTGCCAGGGATGCCTGAGGAAAGTGACGCACAACTTGTGTTGAGCCAGTATGAGAAATCTCCCCTGCACCCAGCTTGTGTCTGGGAGCAAGAGGTAAGTTTTTGGGATCAGATTTGCCTCCTGCCGTCCCCTAGACTGCAACCCTCTCCAGAAATCACTGCTGCGGGACTGAGTGCAGAACACAGGCTCCGTCCAGCTCAGAGTGTGCAAAGACCAATTTGGACAGTGGCAGGTCTCTCTGCCTATCCATACCATCGGCCTTGCCCTGCCTGTGAAGGCATGAGGAGAGTCCCATGCTAGCGACTTCTCTCAAAGATGCAATGGGTGAATGAATCACTCCTTTCCAGCAAACATCCCCGAGTCACCCTGAGCAGACTGGCCTTTGCAAATGGGTGTGAGGAATCACAAGGAAACTGCCAAAGGCTCTTCTCAGGGGACTTAAGTCTGGGGAAGACTGCACACCTCACAGTGCCTTCTGAACCCTACCTTCCCCTCTGCTGCAAACCTCTCCAGGAGCCACTGCTGCGGGACTGAGAGCAGAACATAGGCTCCATCCAGTTTGGAGTGATGAACTTCTGTAGTGTAATGCTGAGTGAGGTATTTACTAAAGGACAAGTTTCCTGATTTTTGTACCTGCCTGTCTGCTCGCCTATGTAGTGATTCATTGATTCATTGTGTGGTTGGTTGAATTTTCCATATTAATTTATTAATGAATTAAGCTATCCATCTATCTATCTCTATCTATCCATCTATTTCCTGGTGGGCTGCTAAGCAACGTTTACAGAGTGATAGCCAAGTGGTAGTCCAAAGCTCTAGGACAGCAACCTAGAAATTTGCCATTTAGTTGACCATTCAAATTCAATGTTTAATCAGAAAGCAAATCCCTATGTGAAAAGAATGTTTGACATTTTTCTCCCACATATCCAAGTTACATTCTCTATTTGGTTCTGAAGAAGTGGAGAGGCCTTCTAAGAAACATGGATCTTTAAAATCAAGATTCTTCTTTTAAGCAAAAACACTTCCCTCAAAAGGTGCTGATTCTGGTATAAAGTATCCAGAAGTGAAGTGCACCATTCTTTAGGGAAGGCCCTCCAATGCTGAATTTCCACACCAGTCAATGGATGGGAAAACATTACATGGACAGATCGCAATGGTTAGATAAGCTGAAATAATCAGAAGAAATCAATTTCAGAAAACAAAAGTAAAAACATGATGGGTCTTGGAATAATCTTAACCCATAGGAGATTTCACCAGCTTCACGTCATTTGGACACATGGCGTCCATACTCTGAGCATGTGAGCCCAGTTTGGGAATTCATGAATATTGGAGGACTTCTTCACAAAGTTCACTGGCTTGGCATGATCTCATAAAAATGTTGCATTTCTTTGTACCAGAGTGTTTCCTATTTTTAATGACTGCACTTTCTCATTTCATGGCATGGTATAATTGGAATAACAGCACAATAATGTATTTGATCTTTGTATTGTATCCTTTAAGTGATTGTTATTCATATTGTAATTTGATTTGGTCCACATAAAGTGTATTATGAGTTTCATAGGTAGAACTGGATGAATTTATCAGTTGCATCTAACAGCCAGTACTCATGACATCAAGTGCCCCCCATCGGTTCAATCCTCCAATTATTTAATCCATCCTTTCTCACCGAACAGCCCCCTCATCTCAGCAACTCTAAGTGTGTTTCCTTTAGTTCAGAGTCTCTTATGGTTTGCCTCCCTCTCTGTATTTATCTCACTTAATGTTTCTTTTCCTCCCATGTGTTCCTCTAGATGAGTTTTTCTATCTGCGTTGGAACAGGACCTGCTTCCTAGGCATATGACCTTACTGTCACAAGAAGTCATTTGCTCAGAAGAGTCGATGCCTCAGGTCACGCTACTCAGGTGTCGTTCTGAATTGTCCCTCCAGCTTCCTTGCCTGTTGTTCTCTTCTAACTGTTTTGGAAGATGAAAGTGCATCCCATGATTTTTTGATACACGTATATTGTCTAGTCATTTGAACATTTTTTACCATTCTTTTATTGGTGAACACACTTCAGAGCTGAATGTTCTACAAATATTTAAGTATAGAGTATGGATTGCTAGCTTACAGTTACCGCTCTGTGCTCTAGATATCCAGAATTCATCCTGGAACTGAACAGGAAAAGTCTGCCTTTGATGAACATCTCCCAATTCCATCTATTGCACATTTCATAGAGAAAGGAAAGAAAACCTATATACTGAACTTCCAAAAACCTCCCTAAATTCGGATTTTCTAACTTTTTATTAGATCTCATTAAAAATCTGCTGCTTCGTTGAGTATCAACGTGTGATGGACTGTAAGATAATCCCCTTTAAGAACAATAGTTTCACGTTAGCCTTTAGCCTTTTCTGGATATTGTATATCTGGAGTTAATGTGAAATGCTTTCCTTTCTTTTTTTCTTTTTTCAGTGTTACAAGATTTATTGTTTTGCACTACACTCAGTGCTCCAAGAGCACTAGTGCTCTGTGCTCTAGATATCCAGAATTCTAGGATAGAATTCTCAATGCTCTCCTTTCTCAATGCTCAATGCTCTTGGAGCTCAATGCTCCTCCAATGAGGTGCTCAATGCTCCTCCTCAATGCTTTCCTTTCGAGAACATTTTTCAGCACTTTGTCTTTAAGAAAACAAAGCAAAAAAAGTTCCTTTATTTGAAATAGAAGATATACTCTGGGTGCGCATCAGATGAGGAAGCAAACTAAAGGGAATGAAAAATGCTGGAAAAGCATACATGAGTGAATTCCCTGGCTACCTTCTCCAAGGAATGTGTCATGATGCAGTTCATAGTGAATGCCTGAGAATGCCCCATAAAATGACTTATTGATAGCCTTAACATCAACCCCTATCTATCTCTCCAACTCTTAGTAGTATTATTTCTTGTATTTTACCAAACACTGGTCATAGGACAATCAAAACGAATCATTACTATGTGTGTATGCATGTATGTATGTATTTTTTCCCAAAGAGCTAGTGACGCTCTTAAGGTTACTGGATGACTCCATCGCCATCTTTCCTCCCCATCTCTCTGCTTCCTGGGATTAAAATGTACAGTCTAATGCTGAGTGATGTATTCACTAAAGGAAATGTTTGCTCATTTATTTAACGGTCTGTCAGCTTTCCAATTGATTGATTGATTGATTGACTCTTAGATTGAATTTCCTTATTAATTAATAAATTGAACTATCCATCTATCTCTATCTATCGATCTCTTTCCTTGTGGGCAGCAAAGCAAGGTTGATAGAGAGATAGCCAAGTTATGTTTCAAAGCTCCCTACGACGTTTGGCATCCTAGAAAGTTGGCTTTTACTTGGCATTTTCAATTCTATTCTCTTTTTTTTAAGATTTTATTTATTTGACAGAGGGAAACACAGCGAGAGAGGGAACACAAGCAGAGGGAATGGTAGCGGGAGAAGCAGGCTTCCTGCTGAGCAAGGAGCCCAATGTGGGGCTCAATCCCAGGACCCTGGGATCATGACCTGAGCCGAAGGCAGACGCTCAACGACTGAGACACCCAGGCGCCCTTTCAATTCTATTCTTAACCAGAAAGTAAATCCCTATATAACAAGAAAGCTTGCCATTCTTGTCCCACATTTCCATGTTACTCTCTCTGTTTGGTACTGAGCAAGCAGAGAGCCCTTCAAAAATGCATGAATGTTTATAATCAAGATTCTTTTATTAAGCAAAACAAACAAAAATCTCCCAAATGCTCCTGATTCTACATATGTGGTATAAAAAATCTACAAGTAATGTGCACCATACTGTAGAGAGGGCCATCCAATGCTGAATTCCAATACCAGTCAATGGGGTGAGAAAACATCTGATGGACATTATGAAATGTTTACATGAGCTGAAATTATCAGAAGAAATCAATTTCAGAAAGCAAAAAACAAAACATGAAGGATCCGAGAAATAATCTTAACCCTCAGAAGACTTCACCAGATTCACCTCGTTTGGTCACATGGTGTCCATCTTCTGAGCAAATGAGCCCAGTGTGGGAATTCTTGGATATTGAAGAACTTTCTTCACAAAGTTCATGGGCTAGGCATGATCTCATAAAAATGTGCATTTCTTTGTTCCAGAGTGTTGGTTTGTGTTTCTTTTTTTTTCTTTTCTTTCTTTCTTTCTTTTTTTTTTTTTTTTTTTGAGAGAGAGTGTACTCTCTCATTTCATTGCATGGCATATTTGGAATAACAAAGCAGTAATGTATTTGATTTTTGTATTGTATCCTTTAAGTGACAGTAACTCTGTTGTTTTTTTTTTTAAGATTTTATTTATTTATTTGATAGAGAGGGGGAGAGAGCGATCACAAATGGGCTGAGAGGCAGGCAGAGAGAGGAGAAATCAGGCACCCTGCTGAGCTGAGAGCCCAATGCGTGGCTTGATTCTAGGACCCTGATATTATGACAGGAGCTGAAGGCAGAGGTTTAACCCACTGAACCGCCAAGGCGACCCAAGTGATGGTTATTCTTATTGCAATTCCATTCGGTCAAATTAGAGTGTATTATGATTTGCATGGGCAGAATTGAGTGAAGTCATCAATTCCACCTAACAGCCAGTACTCATGGGATCAAGTGCCCCCCTTCAGGTCCATCCCCACCAATTAATTAACCCCTCCTATCCCGAGGACCGCCCTTCCACTCAGCAACCCTAAGTTGTTTCCTTTAGTTCAGAGTCTCTTATGGCTTGCCTCCCTCTCTGTATTATCTCATTTAGTGTTTCCTTCATTTCCCCTGTGTTCCTCTAGATGGGATTTTCTTTCTTAATGGGACTAGGGCTAGCTTCTTAGATATGTGACCCTTGGTCACAAGAACTCCCTTGCTCAGAAGAGCCTCATGCTTCAGGTACTCATGGCACTCAAGTGTCATCTTGAATTGTCCCTCCAGCTTCCTTGCCCTGTTGTTGTCTTGTAGTTTTTTTTTCCCCAAAATGTTTATTTTATTTTTTCAGTGTTACAAGATTTATTGTTCATGCACCATACCCAGTGCTCCATGCAATACGTGCCCTCCTCAATACCCACCACCAGGCTCGCCCAGCCCCCACCCCCACCCCTCCTAAACCTTCAGGTTGTTGCTCAGAGTCCACAGTCTCTCATGGTTCATCTCCCCCTCTGGTTCCCCCCTTTCACCTTTCCCTTCCTTCTCACAATGTCCTCCGTGTTTTTCTTTATGCTCAGCACATAAGTGAGACCATAAGGTAATTGGCTCTCTCTGCTTGACTTATTTCACTCGAAGGTGAAAGTGTATCTGACTGCTCCACAATTGTTTTAAGATTCTAGTAGGTATTGTGAGTTTTCAATCATCTCCCTGGGCTCTAGATATCATGAATGCATCCTGGAACTGAACAAGAAATGCCTACCTTTGACAAACATCTCCCACTTCCATCTGCCACAGTCCCCCAGCCCTGTTGTTCTCTGAGGTTTAAGGGTTTCTTTATTTCTTCTCTCTCTCTCTTTCTTTTTTTTTTAAAGATTTTATTTATTTATTTGACAGAGTGAGATCAAAGCAGGCAGAGAGAGAAGAGGAAGCAGGCTCCCCGATGAGCAGCGAGCCTGATGTGGGGTTCGATCCCAGGACCCTGAGATCATGACCTGAGCCCAAGGCAGAGACTTTAACCCACTGAGCCATCCAGGCACCCTATTTTTTCTCTCTTTGGCATCTTTGTGTTTCTTGGGTTTTAGATTGCACACTTTAGTAGAACAACATAAGACAAGCCATATATTGAAACTCAAAAAAACTTTCAAATTTGGATTTTGTAACTTCTTATAGATCTTATTAAGTATTTGCTGCTTCATTGAGTATCAACCTGGGATGGACGGTAGAAAATCCTCTCTAGTAACAAACGTTTCACATTGGCCATTTCCTTTTCCATCCAGGTATTGCATATCTGGAATTAACCAGAAA
The DNA here is from genome assembly GCA_028646535.1 of Procyon lotor. Lineage (NCBI taxonomy): Eukaryota > Metazoa > Chordata > Mammalia > Carnivora > Procyonidae > Procyon > Procyon lotor. The sequence goes on from JAQQSY010000032.1 coordinate 98,925, forward strand.
TACTTTCCACTCGAGAACATTTTTCAGCAGCTTGTCCTTTAAGAAAACAAAGAAAAAAAAAAGGCCTTTATTTGCAACTAGGGTATATGGTCTGTGTGTCCATTGGGTGAGAACCCAAAGTAAAGGGGACTGAAAAATCCTTCAAATGCATAAATGAATGAGTTCCCTGGCCACCGTCTCCACAGAGTGAGTCACGATGCCGTTCGTCTTGAAGACTGAGAACGCCCCATATAGTGACAGAGAGATAGCGATAACATCAAGCCATAACTATCTCTCCAACTCTTCGTAGTATTCTTTGTTCTATTTTAGGAAACACTGTCAGTACACAATAAGCACTGAACATTATACATGTACGTAGGTATGCATATGTATCTTTATTTTTTCCCAAAGTGCCAGTGACCTTGTTAATGTTCCTGGATGACTCTGTCTGCAACATTCCTCCCCAACTTTCTGCTTCCTAGGATTAACTTGTGCAGTCCAAATCTGAGTGGTGTATTTACTACAAGAAATGTCTGCTGATTTATTTACCTCTGTCTACTTGTCGATTTAATGATTCATTGAGTGATTGATTTTTTATTAATTAATTAACTAATTAATTAA
>JAQQSY010000032.1:100024-124810 GCA_028646535.1 Procyon lotor
CCCCTGGCCCACAAAATGGTGTGGGGAGCGGGACCCCGCCCCCCACTGGTCTCTCTTTGTGGAGAGTGGTGTCTTTCCTGGGAGTGTGGGCCGAGCCCCGAACCCACGCCCACCCCCTTCCACTCTCTGCTCCATAAAACCTTATGCTCTTTTTAAGTGTTTTTAACCAGGCTCTAAGTTATTGCCGCTCAGCAACCATCTGGCGCTTTCCTTTGGGGTATTACTGTCCTTGCGCCGCTTCTGGTGGCTCCCTCCCCCTTCTGTTTATCCTCTGATACCGTTTTGCTTTACCTCTCTGCTGCTGTCTTCTGCTCCTGTACAGATCCAGAAGTGAAAAATCTTGCTCCTCCAGTTGATTTCATGGGTATTCAGCATGGTCTGGCAGATATCCAGCTCACTTTTGGGGACAGGTTGCAACAGGGTCTCCTACCTCTCCGCCATCTTGTCTCCCTCTCTTGGACATATGATCCTTTTGCTACAAGAAGTGTTTTGCTCAAAAGAGCCCTTGCTTCAGGTCATGCTACTCAAGTGTCATCTTGCATTGTCCCTCAAGATTCCTTACCCTGTTATTGGCTTTTAGCTTTGCCTTAAGATGAAATTGAATCCCATGATCCTTTAATACATGTATATAGTTCAGCCATTTCCACATTTTTTAACCATTCTTTTATCAGTGGACACACCCCAGATCTGAATGTTCTTCCTCTGAGACACTAGATCTGAATGGCCTCAAGGCTGACCCTGGTGTGCAAAAAGAAACAATGGATCGAAATGGCAAGGATGGCCAGAGTTCTCCCACAGAGGGTTTTCCACAGGCTATTTTATTCTTTTCATTTTTTTACATTGTTGAAACTTCCACCATCTTTTCAATTGCTCTCTTTTTTAATATTCTTATTCATTTTTTCAGTGTTCCAAGATTCATTGCTCATTCATCACACTCATTGCTCCACACAGTATGTGCCCTCTTCAGTCCCTGGGGGTGGTAATTTTTTTTGGCATATGAAGGGTGCAGGAGGGGAATATGTCAAATGTTTATGTACATTTGAATGCGGTGTTTTTGTGGTGTGCTAGCTTTGTGCTTGTTAGAGGTGTGCTGTCTTTGAGGTATGTCTTATGCGTGCAATAGCGGTGATGCATGTGTTGCTTAGGATGCTGCATGTGGTTTATAGGAATTGGGTAGGCGTGTAGGATGTGTGTTGTGTGGGTTATGTATATGACATTTAGGACGAACATGGGGTCACTGGGTCCCACGTGTGTATTACACATGGTTTCCATGTGGGATGTGTTTTGTGTTTTGTTTTAATGTGGGTGGTGTGTGCTTGCATTGTATGGGTGACATGTGTTGAAGGTGTAATGTGTCTGTGTTAGAGGTGTGGTGTGTTTGATGTCCTTATGGTGTGTGTCCTATGAGTCTTGTTTGGAGAGTTCATGTGCTTTTGTGGTGGATGTCGGAAGGAGATGTGTGTGTGTCCTCTATTTCTGTATTATTTACATGCGTTGGTGTTATAGGACTGTTAGGACTCCTATGATATGTGTGTTTGGCCTTTGCATGATATTTGTGGGCTTTCTCAGTGTTTGGAGTTTATACGTTCATACTTGAAGAGTGCCTATGGGATGTCTGTGTGAATGGTTGGGTGTGTGTTTGTGTGTGTCATTTGCATGGTGTGTATTTCATCGTTGTGTTGTACATTTCCGTAGGCATTTTGTGTGCATGTGACGTATGTGTTTTGTATGTGAGGTATATATGTGGTGTATATATGTTGTATAGGAGAGGGGGAAGTGGCACAAGTGAGATATGAATGCAGTGTCTGGGGTGCCATGTGAGTTTCTCTAAGATACGGGCTGGGTGGGCCTTCTGTGTAGGTGATGGAAAGGTGATTCATATATTGGGCTTTTTTGGTGTGACTGCGTGTCTATGACGTAAATGAAGTGAATGTGTGTGCTGTATGTTTGTTGTGTACGGTTTTTGGTTGGTGGTGCTGAGTAAGTGTGTGGTGTGGACTGTGCGTGTGGCATGGGTTGTGTGTGTACTGAATGTGGTGTTTGTTCTGTGTGTCTATTTTAGGAGTGTGCTACAAGTGTTGTGTGAGAGGTTGGTGTGTGGCCCAGGTGTGGTGTATGGTGTGTATGTGCTCTGTGCATGTGGTGACTGAGGTCAGATAGAGATGCTCTGATGTAAGACAGGATCAGAAGGAAATCTTAACACCTACCACTGAATGGTGGCTGTGCGCAAATAACAGCTCCATATCCCATGAATAGGAGCCAAGGCCTGGTGACGAAACAAAGGAAGCTTATGAGAATGATCATCAAGATAAAAAGCCTCTGCACTGCAAGGAAACAGTCAATCAAATACATAGGCAACCCACAGAATGGGAGAAGATATTCGCAAATGACACCAGAGACAAAGGTCTGGTATCAAGGATCTCTAAAGAACCCCTCAAACTCAACACTCACAAAAATGATAATCACATCAATAAAGTGGGCAGAAGACATGAACAGACACTTCTCCCAAGAAGACATACAAATGGCTAACAGACACATGAAAAAAATGTTCATTTTTAGCCATCAGGGAGATTTAAATCAAAACCACATTGAGATACCACCTTACACCAGTTAGAATCACCAAAATCAACAAGACAGTAAGCAACAAATGTGGGAGAATGTGTGGAGAAAGGGGAACCCTCTAACCCTGTTGGTGGGATTGCAAGTTGGTGCAGGCACTTTGGAAAACAGTGTGGAGATTCCTCAAGAAATTAAAAATAGAGCTACCTTATGATCCTGCAATTGCACTACTTGGTATTTACCCCCAAGGAGCAGATGCAGTACAAAGTAGGGCCACATGTACTCCAAGGTTCATAGCAGCAGTGTCCACAGTCGCCAAACTGTGGAAAGAACCAAAATGCCTTTCAACAGATGAAGGGACAAAGATCTGGTCCAGATATACAGTGGAATAGTACGCTCCATCTGAAAGGACAAATATCCAACTTTTGTATCAACACGGATGCACCTCTGGAAGAGATTATGCAGAGTGAAATAAGTCAAGTGGAGAGAGTCAATTATCTTATGGTCTCACTTACATGTGGAGCATTAAGGAAAACATGGAGGACATTGTGAGAAAGAAGGGAAGGGTGAATGGGGGGAAATCAGAAGGGGCGATGAACCATGAGAGACTGTGGACTCTGAGCAACAAACTGAGGGTTTTGGAAGGGAGGGGTGGGGGATGGGAAAGCCTGATGGTGGGTATTGAGGAGGGCACATATTGCATGGAACATTGGTGAGGTGCATGAACAATTACCCTTGTAACACAGAAAAAATAAAATAAACATAGTTGGGAAAAGAAAAGAAAGGAAAAGAAAAGAAAAGAAAGGAAAAGAAAAGAAAAGAAAAGAAAGAAGAGAAGAAAAGCCAATTTTGTGAAGACAGAAGCAATTTCAAGAGTATATAGAGAGGCCCAAGACAAGGGTCTTCCCCTTACCAGTGAGAAAAGAAACCAGAATATAATCGTCCTGTGACTACCATGTTCTTGCCAGAAGACAGAAGTGCTTTCAGAAGTGTGTAAGAAGAGCAAGCAAAAGAAAAGCTTCCTACCCTGGTGGACACTGTGCGTACAGAATGCTAAATTAAATGAACGTCTGGTTTCATGAAGATAGAAGCGTTTCCAGGTGTATGAATGCAAGCCTAAGGAAAGTGCCATGTTACTCTTGGGACACAACCTGGGAGAGAAAACAAACTTCTATACTAACACCATCTGCCTTGAAGGTGGAATTCTGTTCCAAAGAGTGCGTGAAACCCATATACTAAAATTCGAAAAAAAATTCCGAGTTTGAATTTTGTATATTTTTATTAGATCTCATTGAATATTTGCTGCTTCATTGAGAATCAATGTGGGAAGAACTGTTGAAGAATCCTCTTTAGCAACAGAAATTTCACATTGGCCATTTCGTTTTCGATCTGCTTATTATGTAGCTGTAATTTACTTGAAATGCTTTCCTCTCCAGAACATTTCTCAGCCCCTTGTCCTTTAAGAAATCGGGGGTTTTGGAGGGGAGGAGTGTGGGGGTTGGGCAAGTCCGGTGGTGGGTATTGAGGAGGGCACGTATTGCATGGAGCACTGGGTGTGGTGCATGAACAATAAATCTTGTAACACTGAAAAAATAAAATAAACATATTTGGGGAAAAAATATTCATCCCCATAGTTAGAAAAAAAAAAGAAAGAAAGAAAGAAAGAAAGAAAGAAAGAAAGAAAGAAAGAAAGAAAGAAAGAAAGAAAGAAAAGAAATCAAAGCACAAAAATTTCCATTATTTGAAACTGTAAGATTATACTCTGGGTGTCCATCGGATGAGAATGCAAATTGAAGAGGAGTGAAAATACGGAAAGCATTCATGAGTGAGTTCCCTGGTCACAGTCTCCAAGGAATGAGTCATGATGTAGTTCATCGTGAATGCCTGAGTACAACCCATAGAGTGGCGGGTCTTAACCTCAACCCCTATCTATCTCTACTACTCTTAGTAGTATTCTTTATTCTGTTTTAGGAAACACTGGCCATTGGACAATCAACGTGAATCATTACTATGTATGTATGTATGTATGTTTTTTTTTCAAAGATCAATTGACTCTGTTAACATTGCTAGATGACCCAGTCCCCACCTTTCTCCCCATCTTTCTGCTTCCTGGGTTTAACTTGCGTAGTCCAAGTCTGAGTGATGTATTTACAAAGGATAGGTTTAATGATTTATTTACCTGTCTCCTCCTCTATTTAATGATTCATTGATTGATTCAGTGATTGATTGAATTTTCCTTATCAATTATTTAATTGAGCTCTCTATCCATATCTAGATGTCCATCTGTTTCTTGGTGGCCAGCCAAGCAAGGTTGACTGAGTGATAGCCAACAGATAGTCCAAAGCTCCCTAGGATGGACTGGCATCCTAGAAAGTTGCCCTGTACTTCGCCTTTTCAGTTATATTTCTAACCAGAAAGTAAATCCCAATGTAACAAGAACGCTTGCCATTCTTCTCTCACATTTCCAAGTTACTCTCTCTTGTTCTGAGCAAGCAGAGAGTCCTTCCGAGAAGCATTAACCTTTATAATTAAGATTCTTCTTTTAAGCAAAACGAACATACACACACAAAAAAACAAAGAAACAAAATCCCCCACATGGTCCTGACTTTACATTTCTGGTATAAATAATCCATAAGTAAAATGCACCATAGTTTAGAGAGAGCCATCCAATGAATTTCCATACCAGTCATTAGGGTGAGAAAATACAACACGGACAGAACGCATTCAGAGGAGCTGAAATTATCAGAGGAAATCCATTTCATCTCCCCCTCTGGTTTCCCCCCATTCACCCCTCCCTTCCTTCCCATAATGCCCTCCATGTTTTTCTTTACGCTCAGCACGTGAGACCATAAGGTAATTGGTTCTCTCTGCTTGACTTATTTCACTCCGCATAATCTCTTCCAGTCCCATCCATGTTGATACAAAAGTTGGATATTCGTCCTTTTTAATGGAGGCATAATATTCCCTTGTGTATATGTACTATATCTTCTTTATCCATTCATCTGTTGAAGGGCATCTCGGTTCTTTCCACAGTCTGGCAATCGTGGTCATTGCTGCTATGAACACTGGACTACATGTGGCCCTTCTTAGTAATGCATCTGCTTCTTTGGGGTAAATACCCAGGGAGATGAACCATGAGAGACTGTGGACTATGAGCAACAAACTGACGGTTTTGGAAGGGAGAGGGGTGGGGGTTGGGCGAGCCTAGTGGTGGGTATTGAGGAGGGCACGTATTGCATGGAGCACTGGGTGTGGTGCAAAACAATAAATCTTGTAACACTGAAAAAAATAAATAAATGAAATTATAAAAAAAAGAAATCCATTTCAGGAAAGTCAAAACATGAAGTGTCCTAGAAATAATCTTAAACTTCAAGAGATTTCACTGGATTCTCGTCATTTGGATGCATGGTATCCATACTCTGAGCACAGGAGCCCAGTGTCCGAATTCTTGGATACTGGAGAACTTTCTTCAAAAAGTTCACTGGCTTGGCATGATCTCAAAAAATGTTGCATTTCTTTGTAACAGGGTGTTTCCTATTTTGAAAGAGTTTACTTTCTCATTACATGGCATGGTTTAATTGGAATAACACTACAAGAATGTACTTGATTTTTGTACTGTATCCTTTAAGTGATTATTATTCATATAGAAATTCGATTTAGTTCACATGGAGTATATTATGAGTTTCGTGGGTAGAATTGGGTGAATTCATCTGTTGCATCAAACACCCAGTACTCACGACATCAAGTGTCCCCCCCTGTCAGGTCCATCCACTCCAATTAATTAACCCAACCTTTCCCACTGATTGCCCCCATCTAAGCAGCCCGAAATGTGTTTCCTTTAGTTCAGAGTTTCTTATGTTTTGCATCCCCCTCTGTATTTATCTCATTTAATGTTTCTTTCCCTTCTCTTCACCTGTTTTCCTCTAGATGGGACTTCCTCGGCATGAGACTCTATGGTCCCAAGAAGTTGCTTGCTCAGAGAGCCCATACTTCAGGTTATGCTACTCAGGTGTCGTTCTGAATTGTCCCTCCAGCTTCTTTACCTTGTTGTTGGCTTCTAACTGTTCTGTAAGATAAATGTGTATCCCATGATTTTTTGGATACACATATATTGTCCAATTATTTGCACATTTTTTACCTTTCTTGTCTTGGTCAACACATGGCAGATCTGAATGCTCAACAAATGTTTACGTATAGAGTGCTTCACAAAAGCATGCATATTTATAATCAAGAGTCTATTAAAGCAAAACAAACAAACAAACAAACAAACAACATCTCCCACATGCTCCTGATTCTACATTTCTGGTATAAAAAAATCTGCAAGTATTGTCCACCGTACTGTAGAGAGGGCCATCCAATGTTGAATTCCCATACCAGACAATGGGATGAGAAAACATTTCATAGACATTATGAAATGTTTACATGAGCTGAAATTATCAGGAAATCAATTTCAGAAAATAAAAAACAAAACATAAAAGATCTGTGATATAATCATAAATCTCTGGAGATCTCACCAGATTCATGTCTTTTGGATGCATGGTATCCATCCTCTGAGCCAATGAGCCCAGGGTGGTAATTCTTGGCTATTGGAGAACATTTTCACAAAGTTCAGTGGCTTGGCATGTTCTCATAAAAATGTTGCATTTCTTTGTTCCAGAGTGTTTTTTTTTTATTTGAAAGAGTGTACTTTCTCATTTCATGACATGGTATAATTGGAATAATGCAGTAATGTATGTGAATTTTGTATTGTATCCTTTAAGTGATTGTCATTCTTTTCTTTTTTTAAAGACTTTATTTATTTATTTGACAGAGAGAGAGATCACAAGTAAGCTGAGAGGAAGGCAGAGAGAGAAGAGAAATCAGGCTCCCCGATGAGCAGAGAGGCCAATGTGGGGCTATATCCCAGGACCCTGACATCATGACTGGAGCCTAAAGCAGAGGCTTAACCCACTGAGCCACAGAGGTGACCCAAGTGATTGTTAGTCTTATTGAAATTCCATTTCATCAAATTGAGTGTATTATGAGTTTCAGGGGTAGAACTGAGCGAATTTATCAATTCCACCGAGCATCCTTTCTCATGAGATCAAGTGCCCCCCTTCAGGTCCATCCCTCTGAATTAATTAACCTATCCTTTCCTGCCAACAACCCCATTCTCAGCAGCCCTAAGTGTGTTTCCTTTAGTTCCGATAACCATAAAAGACTCTGAACTCTGTATTTATCTTTCATCTTTGTGAAGAAAATTGAGTCTGCAGAGTGTGGTGGTGATCAGCACAAACTTTTTGCTCACAGGGCAGGGATCGAATAAGGCGGTTCCATTTCAGGCTTGTTTCTGACACTTAAGTACAAGCCCCTTTACCGGGGCTTACAGTAATAAGCTTGACAGGACTTCCATCTCTGTGTAGAACACTGGGTTATGGAAGAGTGGTTGTGTTCAACACAGAGTTTTTGCTCACATATGGGACTTTTGCTGATACGTTCACACAGAAACACACTCACACCCTCTTCCCCTCTGAAAACTTCTTTCACCCCTTGGGGAAACAAGACTTGGCAAACTGAGAAGAGTTGCCCTCATGGCTTTGTTGATCTTGCAGAAGTACACTGGAGATTCTGCCTAGGCCCAAACCGTCGAGATTCATGGAAGAAGATGGTCGGTGCAGGAGAGCTGTTTCATAATATTCAGGCCTAAAGATGTTAGTTCTGCTTCATGTGGCAAGATTGAAAACGGGGCTCTCTCCAGCAAAGAGGAGGTCAAAGCAGAGGCGCATGCTGACACAGACTGGTTTGTTGCTGCAGAGCCTGGGAATCTAGTGGACAAGGCCTTCGCCAGTGCCTTTGGGGTGGCTCCTGGCTTCAGAGTAAATGTTGAGTGTCAGACCGTCCTCCACTCAGCAGCTTCTTGGGGCCCAGGGACTCGCTCTTTCCCTAGGCCTGCGGACCTCAGAAATTATACTCTCCAGGCATGGCGAGGTGTGCCGTTTTTCCCAGACTTGTGTTCCCCGAGGCCAGCAACTAACACTTTCCTTGTGCTTCCACACACCTGTTTGCAAAGACCATTCTGCTTAGGGTGACTCGGGGATGTTTGCTGGAAAGGAGTGATTTGCTCACAGGTTGCCTCTTTGAGAGAAGTTGCTAGCACAGTACTCTCCTCATGCCTTCACAGGCAGGGCCAAGCCGACTGCTATGGATAGGCAGAGAGACCAGGAACTGTCCACGTTGGTATTAGCACACTTCAGACTGGATGCAGCCTGAGTTCTGCTCTCATTCCAGCTGCAGTGGCTCCTGGAGAAGGTTGCAATTGAGGGAATAGCAGGAGGCAGGAGTGGATCCCAGACAGCATGCCCTCCTGCCCCTAGACACAAGCTGGGTGAGAGGGAGCTTTCTCAGAGAGGCTCACACCGAATCGTTCATTACTTTCTTCAAGCGTCCCTTCCACATCCTGAGAACCTTTGCTCAGGACAGAGCAGGCGACGAGAAAGGTGGATCCGTTTCAGTGTTGCTTATGGCATGAGAGTGCATGCCCATTTACTGGCGCTTCCAGGTATAGGTTTGACAGGACTTCCATGTCTGTGCAGAACGCTGGGTAAGGGGAGGGGGATTGCATTCAACAGAGTCTTTTTGCTCACAGGGAGGAAGATGGTTCTTTTGCTGATACTTTCACACATAATCACTCTCTCTCTCTTTCTCAGAAAACTTCTTTTGCCACTTGGGGAAACACGACTTTGTGATATGAGAAGAGTGGCCTCTCAATCTCGCAGAAGTACACTGGAGATTCCCCTTAGGTTGCAATACATCAGAGATCTGGTGCCAGAGAGCTGTTACTTAGCATACAGAACCCAAGACATTTGTCTGTTCCAAGCGGCAAGAAGGAATAGAGGGTTCTCTCGAGGAAACAGGAGGTCAAATCGGGGGCACATGCTGCAAAGACTGGTTTGTCAGTGTAGAGCCTAGGACTCTAGAAGACAATGCCCTTTGCCTGCACTTTCAAGGCGGCTGTCTTCAGAGGTAATGTTCAGTGGGAGATGGTCCTCCGAATTGCCTTTTTTTGGAGCCCTCGGCTTCTCCCTTTCTCTAGGCTTGGGGACATCAGAAATGATTCTTTCCGGTACAGCGAAGTGTGCCATCTAACCCCAGATTTGTGTCCCCTGAGTCCAGCCCGTAGCAGTTTCCTTGTCTTTCCACACAACCATTTCCAAAGGCTGGTCGGCTCAGGGTGACTTAAGGATGTTTGCTGGAAGGGAGTGATAAGCTCATGGCCAACCTCTTCCAGAGAATTCACTAGCATAACACTGTCTTCATGCTTTCACAAGCAGGGCAAACCCAAATGCTATGGATAACGAGAGAAACCGGCAGTTGCCCAAACTGGTCTTTGCACACTCTGAACTAGATGGAGTGTATGTTCTGCTCTCAGTCCCAAACCAGTGGCCCTGGAGAGGGTTGCGGTCAAAGGGACGCCAGGAGGCAGGAGTGCATCCACAACAGCATGCCCTCGTGCTCCTAGACACAAGCTGGGTGAGAGGGAGATTTCTCAGAGAAGTTCATACAGAATTGCCTGTCCCTTTCCTCAGGCATCCCCCCACACTCTGCGAATCTTTCCTCAGGAAAGAGGGAAGGTCAAGAAAGGCAGTTGCACTTCATGCTTTTTTTCTGTCCCCTAAGTGCATGCTTCTGTACTGGGGCTTCCAGATATAGGTTTGACAGGACTTCCATCACTGTGCCGAACACTGGGTTAGACAAGGGTGGTTGTGTTCAACACAAAGTTTTTGCTGACAGGGCAGAAGTTGGGCTTTTTGCTGATGCACACACACAAGCACATCAACCCCCCTCCTTTCTCTCAGAAATCTTCATTTGCCTCTTGGTGAAACAAGACTTGGTGACCTGAGAAGAGTCAACCTCATGGCTCTATGGATTTCTCAGACATATCCTGGAAATTCCCCTTGGACTGCACGGCGTCCAACATCTTGGATGATGAGGTTTGGTGCAGGATAACTATTTCTAGACGTTCAGGCCCCAAGATAATCATTCTGCTCCAAGTCATGCCGGAAGGAAAGCAGGACTTTTTCTAGGAAAGAGGAAGTCAGATCGGGGGCGCAAGCTTGTACAGACTGGATTGTCTGTATGTAGCCTAGTGGAGACTCTAGTGGAGTCTGGAGTCTAGGTAAAGGATGCCCTTTACCTGCGCCTTTGTGATAGCTCCCAGTCCGTCTGCTCTGGGTGACACAAGAATGTTTGCTGGAAAGTCGTGGTTCACTGACCCATTGCCTCTTCCAGAGATGTATCTAGCACAGAACTCTCTTCATGCCTTAACAGGCATGGCCAAACCAACTGCTCTATACGAGTAGAAAGACTAGCAGCTGCTCAAATTGATCCTTTCACACTCTGAACTCAACGGAACCTGTGTTCTGCTCTCATTCTCACAACAGTGCCTCCTGGAGAGGATTGCAGTCGATGGGTCGGCAGGAGGCAGAAACTGATTTTGACAATGTACACTCCTGCTCCCAGTCACAAGCTGTCTGAGGTGGAATTTTCTCAAAGACGCTCACCCTGAATTGTGTGTCACTTTTCTCAGACATCCCCCACACACCCTGTGAATCTTTTCTCAGGAACTATCTAGTGTCGAGAAAGGTGGTCCTGTTTCAGCCTTGTTTTTGGAAGGTAATGACATGGCACTTTACTTGGCCTTCCATTTAGAGGTAAGCAGGATATCCCTCTCTGTGCATAACACAGTCATAAGGATGGTTGGTCCCATTTGACTCAAGCTTATCACTCACAGGAAAGCAAATGGCACTTCACTTTGGTTTTGATATCTATCTACACACACACTGAAATATTTGGCACTATCCTTGTGAATCAATACTTTGCACCCTTACAAAACCTGCCCTTATGTCCCTGTCACTGCCGTAGATGCCTAGTCGCCATTCCACTTACCTTGCCACGCATCTAGCTTCCTGGAAAAAGATATTGTGTGCAGGATGGTTTCCCCAAGAATGGTTTTTTATTAAATTTCAGAGCATGGAACATTCATTTTTCTTCCTGGAGTCAGTGTGACTAGACAGTTGTCTCCTTGAAAAACAAGTTTGGGACAGAGGTACATACTGGAACACAGTGGTTTGTTGGTGTGGATATTTTGCGCCTCAGGGTACGAGTGCAGTTCTCTGTGCCTATGAGGTGGCTCCTGGCTTCAATATTGCATTCCATAGATCTAAACCACAGAGAAAGGACTATAACTAATAGTTCTTACATTAAATATAAAAGTTTTGAGAGTTGAGATATGCAGTGTTTTCATAATAAGACTATAGTAAAAGTGTGAAAATAGTTAGAAAATAAAGTATATCAAGATATTCTGTAAAAAATTATGTTACAAAAATTTAGATGACAATAAAAGGATAATGAAGCTGGGAGGAGAATTCAAGATGACACTTGAGTAGCATGACATGAAGTGTGGGGCACGAATGAGTGAGACATCCTATAAGAGAAGAACCATATGTGAGGGAATCGAGCACTGGTCCCACAAAGATAGAAAAACACATCTAGAGGAACTCAGGGAAAGGAAGGAAGAAAAAAATGAGACTAATACAGGGATAGAGGCAAACCATAAGAGACTCTGAAATACAGAAAACAAAATTGAGGTTGCCTGGGGGAATTGGGGGAAAAGGGTTAATTAATGAAACGTTGGGCAGGAAAGGGGCACTTGATATAAGGAGCACTGGGTGTGAGGTGGAACTGATGAATTCAATCAATTCTACACATGAAAATCATAATACACTCTATGTTGACCAAATGGCCAGGGAACATACATATCTATGCATTGCAACGCTTTCTCAACTTTTCAGTTTGCATTCTAATTCTGATGGACATTTAGAGTATATTCTCTAGTTTCAAATAAAACTATTTTTTTTTTGAGGACAAGCAGCAGAAACATGTTCTGGAGAGGAAAAAAATGAAAGGTTAATTCCAAATATACAATAACCAGACAGAAAATGAAATGGCCAATGTGAAACTTTTGCCTCTAATGGGGATTCTTCTACAGTGTATCTCAATTTATACTCAATAATAAAGCAGCTAACATTTTTTTAAAAATCTAGCAAAAAGTTACAAATCAAAATTTGGAAGTTTTTTTAATTTTATTTATTTTTTTTTTCAGTGTTACAAGATTTATTGTTTTGCACTACACCCAGTGCTCCATGCAATACATGCCCTCCTCAATACCCACCACCAGTTTTTTGGGGTTTTTTTTGGAACTTCAATGTAAGGATTTTCTAACTTTGCTCACTTTAAATGTGCAACCTAAATTTAAATTTTAAAAAAAGGGAAAACAAAAACAAAGAAGGATACAAGAGAAGAAGATAAAATGAAACCCTCAAAACTCAGAGGATAATGGGGCTTGTCAAGGGCTGCAGGCAGATGATATTGGAAGATGTTCATTAGACTTTCCCATTCAGTTCAAGGAGGAATTCTGGAGATCTAGAGCACAGGGTGATGACAATAACAATCTCTACTGTATAATTAAAACAGTTCTTGAGTGTTCAGATCCTCTCTAGGTTAACTAATGAAGGAATGGTAAAAAAATGTGGCAATGATTGGAGAATATACATATACCAAAGGATCATGAGATGAAGTTCAATTTACAAAAAAGTTATAAGCCAACAAGAGGGCAAGGAATCTTGAGGCACAATTCAAGACACCTGAGTAACATGACCTGAAGCCTTGGCTCTTCAGAGCAAGAGACTTCTTGTGACGGAAGGGCCATATGCCTAGGAAGACAGTCTTTGTCCCACACAGGTAGAAAAACCCAGCTAGAAGAACACAGGGGAAGGGAAGGAAACATTAAGTGAGATAATAAAGAGAAGGAGACAAACCATCAGAGACTCTGAACTAAAGGAAACACACAGGGTTTCTGAGTGGAGAGGAGGTCCTCAGGATACGATGGGTTAATTAATCAGTGGGGAAGGACGTGAAGGGGGGCATTTGATCTCTTGAGTACTGGCTATTTGGTGGAATTGATGAATTCCCTCAATTCTACCCCTGAAACACTCTCTGTGGACCAAATGGAATTTCAATAAGTATCACTTGAGTCACCTCAGTGGCTCAGTGGGTTAAGCTGCTATGCCTGAGGAAAGTGAATCACAATTTGTGTTGATCCTCTATGAGAAAGATCTCCCTCACCCAGCTTGTGTCTAGGAGCAAAAGTGTACGTTGTCAGGATCAGATCCTGTCCCATGCCTCCCCTCGACTGCAACACTCTTCAGGAGTCACTGATGCGAGACGGAGAACAGAACACATGCTCAATCCAGTTTGGAGTTTGTTATCCATTCATCTGTTGAAGGGCATTTTGGTTCTTTCCACAGTTTGGTGATTATGGCCATTGCTGCTCTGAACAATGGGGTCCATGTGACACTTTTTTGTACTGCATCTGTTTCTTGGGGTAAATACCTAAGAATGCAATGGCAGGGTCATAGTGTAGCTCTTTTTTTTAATTTCTTGAGGAATATCTACACTGTTTTCCAAAGTGGCTGCACCAGATTGCAATCTCACCCACAGTGTAAGAGGGTGCCCCTTTCTCCACACCCTCTCCAACATTTGTAGTTTATCGACCTGTTGATTTTGGCCATTCTACCTGGTGTAAGGTGGTATCTCAGTGTGGTTTGGATTTGAATCTCCCTGATGACTAAAGATGATGAACATTTTTTCATGGGTCTGTTAGCCATTTGTATGTCTTCTTTGGACAAATGTCTGTTCATGTTTTATGCCCACTTTTTGATGTGATTGTTGGTTTTGTGAGGGTTGAATTTGAGGAGTTCTTTATAGATCTTAGATATCAGTCGTTTATCTCTAGTGTCCTTTTCAAGTATCTTCTCCCATTTTGTGGGATGCCTGTTTATTTTGTTGACAGTTTCCTTTGCAGCGCAGTTTTTTTTTCTTAATGAAGTCCCAAAATGTATAGACATTTTGACAATGTTTATTGTTTTGTTCCATGGGCATGGAGTGCTTGTCTACATTTTTTGGGTCTTCTTTGATTTCTTCCATGAGCGTTCTGTAGTTTCTCGTGTACAGATCCTTTATCTCTTTTATTTAAGTTATGCACAAACTTAATAACTTTTTGTTACTAACTTTTTGTAGAATAACTTTTATTCTCAGTTATCTTATGTTTCTTGGTGCCATAGTAAATAGAATCGATCCTCTAATATCCTTTTCCATATTTTCATTGTAATTGTATAGGAAAGCAACAGATACCAGTGCAATGATTTTGTATCCTGCCACATTACTGAATTGCTGTGTGAGTTCTAGTAGTTTGGGGGTGGAGTCTTTTGGGTTTTCCATATAAAATATCATGTCATCTGTGAAGAGAGGGAGTTTGACTTCTTCACTGTTAACTCAAATACCTTTTATTTTTTGTTCTTTTTGTTGTCTGATTGCTGTTGCTAGGACTTCTAGCACTATGTTGAACAAGAGTGGTGACAGTGGGCATCCGTGCCATCTTCCTGATCCCAAAGGGAAGGCTGTCAGCTTTTTCCCATTGAGAATGATATTCGGTGTGGGCTTTTCGTAGATAGACTTTATGATGTTGAGGAATGTTCCTTCTATCCCTATACGTTGAGGAGTTTTAATTAGGAATGCATGCTGTTTTTTATCAAACGATTTTTGAGTCAATTGAGAGGACCATGTGGTTCTTCTCTCTTCTCTTATTGATTTGTCCTATCACATTGATTGATTTGTGAATGTTGAACCACCCTTGCATCCCAGGGATAAATCCCACCTGGTTATGATGAATAATCCTTTTACTGTGTGTTGGATCCTATTAGCTAAGATGTTGTGGAGAATTTTCCATTCATATTCATCAGGGATACTGGTCTGACATTTTCCTTTTTCATGGGGTCTTTTCCTGAGTGATCTTAGCTTCATAGAAAGGGTCTGGAAGTTTTCCTTTTACTTCTATTTTTATTTCTTGTCATTTACTTTGTTGGTCCTTATGTTTGTTTGTGGTTGTCCACATGCCTTATAAATCTTATTTTGAGGGCCCATTCTGGCTAGGATTTCTTCTTTGTCTGTCTCCCTTTTTTTAATCCTTATTCTTTCTTTTTTTGGTGAATCCCAGTTACTCCAAAACCTTCCAGGGTGCACCCGGCCTGGATCCTGGACTATATATTGAGGTATACATCCTTTTATCCACTTCTCATCAAAATGGATAGGAGGAGGAACACCAAACAGAAGAAAAACTCAGAGACTGCACACTATCCCTCAGGACTATTGGACTTGTACATAAACTGTACATCAGAAAGGGAATTCAGAGTGACAATTATCCATGCAATGGCTAAGATGGAGAAAAATATTAATGACAAAATGGAATCTCTAAGGACAGAAGTGAGAACTAATATAGCACATGTAAATATGCTCTCAGTGAGATCCTATGTAATCTAAATATTCTAACAGCTAGAGTTACAGAGACAGGGGATAGAATTAGTGATCCAGAAGATAAAATGGTAAAGAACGGCAGGAGGAGAGTTGGAGAAACTGCTCAGGAATCATGAGAAGAAACTTAGGGAAATCAGTGACACCATGAAACATTCAAACGTCAGAAGTTTGGATTCCCAGACGTGGTAGAGAAAGACAGAATACTAGGAGGTATAGCTGACCAAATTCTGAATGAAAATTTCCTTAATCTGGGGAAAGGAACCAGTGTTCATTTCCTAGAGGCAGAAAGGACCCCAGCCAACATCACCAAGTCGAGAAAATTAGCGAGACACATTATAGTGAAGTTTTCAAAGTATAATTTTAGACAAGAGGTGGTGAGAGCAGCTAAAGCGAAGAGATTCCTTACATAGGGAAAAAGACTGATTAGAATAAGAGCAAATCTTTCCACATAAACCTGAAGGAAAAGAAAGGGCTGGCCTGATGTACTCAGGGAACTAAACAAGAAGAACATGCAGCCAAAAATACTTTATCCAGAAAGGCTGACATTCAAATTGGATGGAGAGATAAAGAACTTCGAAGACCGGCAAGGGTTACAAGATTATATGACCAACTTGCCGACACTCCAGGAAATATTAAGGGGGGGTCCTATAAAAGCAGAAAGAACCCATGAGTGACTTAGAACAGAAATGTACAATCTATAAGCAAGGACTACAGAAGCGACATGATGTCAATAACCACTTATCTTTCAATAATCACTTTCAATGTGAAAAGTCTGAATGCACTGATAAAACAGCACAGGGTTGCAGAGTGGATAAAATGGCAGGACCCGTCCATATGTTGTCTACAAGAGACACATTTGGAAGCAAAATTTACACCCAGACTGAAAGTGAAAGGTTGCAGAGAATCTTTCATGCCAATGGGCCTCAAAAGATAGCTGGGGTAGCAATTCTCATATCAGATAAATAAAATTTTAAGCTAGAGAATCTAGTCAGAGATACAGGACACTACATCATTCTTAAAGGGCCAATATTCCAAGAAGATCTAACAATTACAGCAATTTATGCCCCCAAGAGAGGAGCAGCCAACTACATAAGCCAACTGTTAATCAAAATAGTCATATTGATATGAATACATTAATACTAGAAGACCTTAACACACCACTCTCAGTAACATACGGATCACCTAAATAGAAAATCAATAAAGAAACAAGAGCGTGAATGACACATTGGACCAGATGGACCTCATAGACATATACAGAACATTCCATGCTAAACCAACAGAATCCTCATTCTTCTCGAGCCCATATGGAACCTACTCTAGAAAGACCACATACAGGGTCACAAATCAGGACTCAACCGATACCAAAAGAGATTATGATTCCCTGTAAATTCTCAGGCCACAATGCTTTTTTATTTTCCCCTAATATATTTATTTTATTTTTTCAGGGTTACAAGGTTAATTTTTCATGCACCACACACAACGCTCCGTGCAATATGTGCTCTCCTCAGTATCCACACCCAAGCTCCCCCAATGCCCCACGTTGGCCCCTCCACAACCCTTACTTTGTTGTTCAGACCACAATGCTTTGAAAGTGAAACTCAGCCACAAGAGAATTTTGGAAGGAATTCAAACACTTGAAGGCTAATGACCACCTGCTCAAGAAAGGTGAGATCAACGAGCAACTTAAAGAGGACTTAAACGATTGATGGAAACCGATGAGAATGAAGACACATTGATCCAAAACCTATGGGACTCGGTAAAAATCAGTTCTAAGGGGGAAATAAATAGCTTTTCAAGCCTCGCTTAAAAAAAATTGAAAAATCTCACACACCAGCTCTCTTTACACTTTAAGAACTGGAAAATCAAAAACAAATTAAGTCAACCCCATGCACAAGAAGGGAAATAAGACGACAGCAGAGATCAATGAGTTAGAAACTAGAGAAAAAGTAGAACATATCAATGAGTCCAGAAGTTTGTTTTTTGAAAGAATCAGGAAGATCAATAAGTCACTGGCCAAAGTGATCCAAAAGAAAAGAGAAAACACCCTAACTAACAAAATTATGAATGAAAGGGGAGAGATCACGACTAAGCCAAAGGAAAGAGAAACAACAATTAAAAATTATTACAAACAGCTATGTGCAAATAATTTAAACAACTTAGAAGAAATAAATGCATTTCTGGAAATCGATAATCTTCCGTGACTGAAACAGGAAAAAATTGAAAACAATAGACAAATATCTACAACTGAGAGTGAAGTAGTGACCGATAATCTCCCAAAAACAAGAGTCCAAAAAAAAAAAAAAAACCGGATTCCCACGGGAATTCTACAAAAGGTTCAAGGAAGAAATAACAATTATTTTCCTAAAACTGTTTTAAAAAATTAGTGTTTGTTATTCTTACTGAAATTCAATTTGGTCCACATAGTGTATCATGAGTCTCAGTGGTATAATTGAGTGAACTCAACAGGTGAACCTAACAGCCAGTGTGCAGGATAACAAGTGCCCTCCTTTTGGTCCATTTCCCCCATTAATTAACCCACCCTTTCCACCGATCACATCCTACCACACAGATACCCTAGTTGTGTTCCTTTAGTTCAGAAACTAAACTAATGGTTTATGCCCCACTCTGTATTTATCTCATATAATGTTTCCTTCCCTTCACCTGTCTTCCTCTAGACTGGTTTTATTATCAGTGTGGGACCAGGACTGGCGTCCTAGGTATATGATCTTTCTGTCACAAGAAGTCTCTCAGAAGAGCCTCAGGCTTCAGGTCATGCTATTCAAGTGTCATCTTGAATTGTCCTTCCACTTTAATTGCCATGTGGTTCACATGTACATTTTTTGTGATAAAGTGATAATTATGATAAGTGATAAGTGATAAAATATGATAATTTGAAACAACTATATGGTCCAATCATTTCCACTTTTTTAAACCATTCATTTATCGTTAAACCACGGTAGCTTCCCCTTAGGTCACCGTGTGCGGAGCTTCGTGGAAGACAGTGCTCAGTGAAATCCAGTTGTTTCTTAGCACTCAGGCCCCAGGATGTTATTTCTGCTTCACGGGGCAAAAAAGGAAACCAGGGCTCTCTCCAGGCAACAGGAGGTCTAAGCAGAGGCGCTTGCTGGCAGGTTGTCCTGCCGTCAGAGGAAACACTGAGTGTCAGGCAATCCTCAGCACTGTTGCTTCTTGGAGTCCAGGGCTTCGAACTGGATGGAGCTTGTGTTCTACTCTCAGTCCCGCTACTGGAGGGAGATGCCATCCAGGGAAGGGCCTCTGAGGCAAGAGCCGATTCCCGACCATGTTCCCAGACACCAGCTGGGTGAGGAGCAGCTTTCTCAGAGGGCCTCACATGGAATGGTGCGTGACTATATTCAAGTGTGACCCACTTACTGTGAAACTTTCCTCAGGAAAGGGCAGGTGGTCGGGAAGTGCAGTTCTTTTTCAGGCTTCTTTATGCCACGTAAGTGTATGCCATATTACTGGGGTTTCCAGGTGGAGGGTTGACAGGCTTTCCCTCTGTGCAGAACAGTGTTTTATAGAATGGTGATCACAGGTTTTTTGCTCAAGGGGACTTTTACAAATAGGTTGAGACACACACGCTCACACACACACAAACACACAAAAGCACACGGTAGCTCCCTCTAAAAATAACTTTCGAAATTTTTCTGAACAAGACTTGGCAGCCTGTGTACAGTCAGAATCAGAGCCCTTCCATTTTCGCTGAACTAACCTGGAGGTTCCTTTCAAGCAACCAATCACCGAGCTTTGTGGAAGGAGAGGTTCATGGCAAGAAGGCTGTTCTTTTAATTCAGGCCTCAGGAGGTTGGTTTCATTTCACAGGGCAGAAAGTAAATTAGGGCTCTCTCCAGGAAACCGCAGGTCCAAGCGGAGGCACTTTCTGGTCCAGAGTGGTTCGTCTGAGTGGAGCCTGAGACTGTAGTGGACATGGAGTTCGCCGGCCCCTTGGAGGCAGCTCCTGCCTTCAGAGGAAACATGGAGAGTGAGGGTGTCCTCCACACTGACGCTCCTTGGAGTCCAGAGATTCGACCCAGACGCAGCCTGCGTTCTGCTTTCAGTCCTGCCACTGAAGGGGTATGTGGTCCAATGGAGGGCCTCAGAGGCAAGAGCCGATTCCCGTCCATGCTCCTAGACAACAGATGGGTGAGGTGCAACGTTCTCAGAGGGTGACACAGGGAAGCGTGCGTGACATTCTTCAAGGGTGTCCCAATTAATGCAAAACATTCCTCAGGAAAGAGCAGGGTTCAGGGGGGCTGTTCCTTTTCAGGCTTGTTTCTGGCATGTAAGTGCGTACCCTTTTAATGGTGCTTCTAAGAAGAGGGATAACAGGCTTTCCCTTTCTGTGCAGAGCTCTGGCTTATGGAAGGGTGGTTGTCTTCAACAGAGTTCTCTCTTTGCTCCCAGGGAAGGATGAGACACCACACACAGGCACACGCTCTCTCCCTGTTGAAACTCTTTTCTTACGTTTGGGTGAACAAGACTTGACAGTTTGAGTACAGTCAGAATCACGGCCTTGTCGTTTTTGGTGAACCTCGCCTGAGATTCCTGTAAGACCACCATGCGCCGAGCTTCGTCGAAGAAGTTTTTTGCAAGACGGCTCTTTCTTAGCATTCAGGCCCCAGGAGGTTGTTTCTGTTTCACATGACAGGAAGGAAATGAGGGCTCGCTCCAGGAAACAGGAAGTCCAAACAGAGGAGCAAGCTAGCCCAGGTGTTTCATCTGGGTGGAGACTGGGACTGTAGTGGACACGGAGTTCGCCTGTGCCTTGGAGGCAGCTCTTGCTTTCAGAGGAAACGTGGAGTGTCAAGCGGTCCTCCACACAGCTGCTTCTTGGAGCCCAGGGCTTCAAACCGGACGGCACGCGTGTTCTGCTCTGACTCCGGCTGCGGGAGGGTTTTTCAGTCCAGGGCATGGCAGCAGGCGGGAGCTGCTGATCCCTGACTCCATGCCCTTCAGTTCCTAATCACAAGGTGGGTGTGAGGCAGCTTTCTCAGAGAGGATAACCCGGAATCGTGTGTCACCTTCATCAGGCCTGCACCACTAATTGCAAACCATTCCTCAGGAAGGAGCGGCGGTCGGAAAAGGCCGTTCCTTTTCAGGCTTGATACTGGTAAGGAAGTACGTCCCCTTCACTGGGAATTCCAGGTAGAAAGGTTGACACGCGTTCTCTGTGCGGAAAACAAGGGAAGGAAAGGTTGTTTCTCTTTAACACCAACTCTTTGCTGGATGGGACTTTAACGGATATGAGACACCAACACAGGCGCAGCCACTCTCTCCCTCCAAAAACATCTTTCGAACTTTGAGGGAACAAGACTTTGCAGCCTGAGTAAAGTCCGAGTCACAGCCCTGACAATTTCGGTGACTGCACTGGCTCTTCCCCTTAGGTTGCCGAGTGCCGAGCTTCGTGGAAGAAAGTGGTGCAAGCGGGTTGTTTCTAGCACTCAGGCCCCAGATTATCATGTCTGCTTCACCGGGCCTAAAAGGATAACAGGGCTCTCTCCAGCCAACAGGAGATCTAAGTGGAGCCGCATGCTGGCACACATTGTTTCGTCTGTGCGGAGCCTGGGTCTCTAGTGGGCGAGGCGTTGGCCTGCACCTTAGAGGCAGCTCCTGCCTTCAGAGGAAACGTGGAGTGTCAGGGGATTCCCTGCACTGCCGTTCCTTGGAGTCCGGGGCTTCGACCCGGACACAGCCTGCTCTCAGTCTTGCCACTGAAGGGGGATGATGTCCAGAGGAGTGCCTCAGAGGCAAGAGCCGATTCCCGCCCAGGCTCCTTGACACCAGCTGGGTGAGGAGCAGCTTTCTTGGAGGGTCTCAGAGGGAAGCATGCGTGACTTTCTTCAAGGGTGATCCACTTAGTGTGAAACTTTCCTCAGGAAAGAGCAGGGGTTTGGAGGGGCATTTGCTTTTCAGACATGTTTCTGGAATGAAAGTGCACACCCCTTTGCAACGAATACCTTCTTCCACGAAACTTGGCGCTCGTCGACCTAAGGGGAAGCGGAAGCGCATTCACCGAAATTGGCAGGGCCTGACTTGGTCTTTACTCAGACTGCAAAGTCTTGTTCCCTCAAATTTAGGAAGATGTGTACAGAGGGAGAGAATGGCTGCACATGGTTTGGTGTCTCATTGTATCTGTAAAATTTCCGTCCTCTTCCCTGGGAACAAAGGGTCAGTGTTGAAGAGAAACACCCTTCCCTACACTGGAGTTCCGCACCGAGAGGAAACACATGTCAACAGTCAACTTGGAAGCCCCAGTGAAGGGGGACATCCTTTCGTGCTAAAACAAGCCTGAAAAAGAACTGTCTTTTCTGACTGCTGCTCCTGCCTGAGGAATGATTTGCAGTAAGTGGTGAATGCCTGATGAAGGTGGCACACGATTCTGGGTTAGGGTTTCTGAGAAAGCTGTCCCCCACTATTCTTATGACTAGGAATTGAAGGGCCTGGAGTCAGGGATCAGCTCCCGCCTGCGGCTGTGCCCTGGACTGCAACACCCACCAGCAGCGAGCGTGAGAGCAGAACACAAGCTGTGTCCAGTTCGAAGCCCTGGGCTTCAAGAATTGGCCGTGCTGAGGACCGCCTGACACTCCATGTTTCCTGTAGAGCTGCCGCCAAGGGGCAGGCAAACTCCGTGTCTTCTACAGTGGCACACTCCCCTGAGACGAACCACTCTGGGCCAGCATGGGCCAGCTTGGACCTCCTTCTTGTTTCCTGTAAGGAGTCTTCATTTCCTACCTGCTACGTGAAACAGAAACAACCTCTTGGCCCCTGAATGCTAAGAAAAAGCCCTCTTGCAATGAACTTCTTTGACAAAGCTTGGCGCATGGAGGCTTTAAAGGAATCTCTGGCAAAGTTCAGCAACAAGAACAAGGAAATGATTCTGACTCTACTCAAACTGCCAAGTCTTGTTCGCCCAAAGGTAGAAAGGTGTTTTCACAGTGGGGGATGGTGAGCTTGTGTTTTGTGTCTCATTTTATCCGTAAACCTCCCATCTCCTCCTGAGAGCAAAAAAGGCATTTCTTGAAGACAGCCACCCTCCCATAGCCAGTGCTCTGCACAGAGAGAAAGCCCGTTAGCCCTCTACTTGAAAGCACCATTAAAAGGGTATGCATTTACATGCCAGAAACAAGCCTGAATAAGTACTGCCCCAAATGACCCCTGCTCTTTCTTGAAGAACGTTTGGCACTAAGTGGGTCACCCTTGAAGAAAGTCATGCACCCTTCCCTGTGAGACCCCCCCCTAGAAAGCTGCTCCCCACCCAGCTGGTGTCTAGGAGCATGGGTGGGAATCGGCTTTTGCCTCCGTGGCACTCCCCTGGAAGGCATCTTACTCATGTGGCTGGACTGAGAGCAGAACAAAACCTGTGTCTGGGCCGAAGCCCAGGACTCCAAGGAGCAGCAGTGCAGAGATCCCCCTGACACCCCACCTTTCCTCTGAAGGCAGGAGCTGCAACCAAGGTGCAGGCCAACGCCTCGCCCACTAGAGTCCCAGGCTGCGCACAGAAGAACAAATGTGTGCTAGCATGCACCTACACTTAGATCTCCTGTTGGCTGGAGAAAACCCTGGTTTCCTTTTAGGGCCCTTAAAGCAGACATGACACCCTGGGGTCTCAGTGTTAGAAACAACCAGCTTGCACCAAACACATTCTTCCACGAAGCTCAACGCTCAGCGACAAAAGGGGAAGCCAAAGTGCAGTCATCGAAATCGGCAGGGCCGTGATTTGGACTTTACTCAAGCTCCCAAGTCTTATTCTCTCAAAGTTCAAAAGATGTTTTCAGAGGGAGAGAGAGGCTGCACTTGGCTTTGTGTCTCATCGTATCAATAAAAGTCCCATTTTATTCCATGAGAGCAAACGGTCGGTGGTGAAGAGAAATACCCTACAATAACCTGGTGTTCCGCAAAGAGAAGGAACTCCTGTCAACACTCTACCTGAAAGCGCCAGTGAGGAGAGATGCCCTATCTTGCCAGAAACAAGCCTGAAAAGGAACTGCCTTTTCCGACAACTGCTCATTCCAGAGGAATGATTTGCAGTAAGAAGTGAATGTCTGATGAAGGCGGCACACGATTCCGGGTTAGCCTCTCTGAGAACACTGCCCCCCCACCTTGTGACTAGGAACTGAAGGTCGTGGAGTCAAGGATCACCTCCTGCCTGCGACGGTGCCCTTGAGTACAACACCCACTCACAGCGGGCGTGAGAGCAGAACACTGGCTGCATCCGGTTCGAAGCCCTGGACTCCTAGAAGCAGCTGTGTGGAGGACTACCTGACACTCCAGGTTTCCTCTGAAGGCAGGAGCCGCCTCCAAGGCAAAGGTGAAGTCCGTGTCCACTACAGTCCCAGGCTCCACTCAGACGAACCCCTCTGGGCCAGTATGTGCCTCTGCTTTGACCTACTTCCTGTTTCCTGGAGTGAGCCCTCATTTCCTACCTCCCATGTGAAAAGAAAAAACCTCTTGGCGCCTGAATGCTAAGAAACAGCCCTCTTGTAATTAACTACTTCAATGAAGTTCGGCACATGGTGGTCTTACAGGAATCTCGGGCAAAGTTCAGCAACAACGGCTAGGCCGTGATTCCAACTGTACTCAAACTGCCAAGTCTTGTTTGCCCAAAGGTAGAAAGGTGTTTTCACAGGGAGACAGGGTGCGCCTGTTTGTGTTGTGTCTTATCCATCTGTAAACCTCCCATATCCTCCCCGGGCATAAAAAAAGACCTGTGATGAATACAACCACCCTCCCATAAGCCAGTGCTCTGCAGAGTGGGAACGCCCATTAGCCCTCTATCTGGAAGCCCCAGTGAAGAGG
>JAQQSY010000033.1:0-119815 GCA_028646535.1 Procyon lotor
CTTTCTAATGGAGGCATAATATTCCATTGTATATATTTACCATATCTTCTTTATCCATTCATCTGTTGAAGGGCATTTTGGTTCTTTCTACAGTTTGGCGATTGTGGCCATTGCTGCTATGAACATTGGAGTACATGTGGCCCTTCTTTGTACTGCATCTGCTTCTTTGGGGTAAATACCCAGTAGCGCAATGGCAGGGTCATAGGGTAGCTCTATTTTTAATTTCTTGCAGAATCTCCACACTGTTTTCCAAAGTGGCTGCACCAGCTTGCAATCCCACCAACAGTGTAAGAGGGTCCACCTCCAGCTTCCTAATGGCAACAACTTCCAATCAGAGAACAGAGGAATCCTCCCCTTTTTTCACTGTAACACTTTCCCACTTGCCTGCCTGCCTTTGAGCATCTGCCAAACCTAAGTGATGGTGACCAACTCCCTTGCTACAGCGAACTCTGAGTAAATAGCTGTGGTTTGTTCTCATTTGAGTGATCATCATTATTACCATAAAAGAATGGTAAATATTTAGATAAATATAAATAAGAATTAATTTCATAGCACATTAGTAATTACGTCTAATTTCAGATTCAAAATGAATAAGAGGAGACCTAAATAAATAGAGATGTACCATGGTCACAGATTGGAAGTCTCAATATAATAAAAATGTCAATTTTTCCCAAATTAATTTATAAGTTTAATGCAATTCCTTTTAAAATCTCAGCAAGGCAGGGGCACCTGGGTAACTCAGTCATGATCCTGGAGTCCCAGCATTGAGCCCCATGCTGGGCTCCCTGTTCAGCAGGGAGTCTGCTTCTTCCTCTTCTTCTGCGTCTCTTCTCTTATGTTCTTTCTCGGTGCTTGCTCTCTCTCTCAAATAAATGGGTAAAATCTTAAGGAAAAAAAAAATCCCAGCAAGCTTTTTGTTTTGTTTTCTTTTGTTTTGTTTTTCTTTACGTAAAGAGTTACAAATCGGGGCGCCTTGGGTGGCTCTGTCGTTAAGCGTCTGCCTTCGGCTCAGGTCATGATCCCAGAGTCCTGGGATCGAGCCCGGCATCGGGCCCTCTGCTCTGTGGGGAGCCTGCTTCTCCTGCTACCATTCCCTCTGCTTGTGTTCCCTTTCTCGCTGTATTTCTTGCTGTCAAATAAATTAAAAAAAAAAAAAAAAAAAAGAGTTACAAATCATCATGACAAAGGGCATTCCAGAAAATTACAGACTTTATCTCAAAATTTTTGTATGTGTGAGACTCTATGACATTAATCTTATGGGGACTACAGAGATTGTTTTGCTTTTCTTTATGTATTCTTTTTTGATTTTTATCATTATTCTTTTTTAATGAAGCAGATGCACAATGTGTGCTTAGGGAAGAAATAGAGCTGAAGCTTTGAAGTTTTGCCTTGTCATTTTTACCTTGGTTAATACTAAAGTGTAGCTCACCTGGTAGCCCAGGAACAGGGCTCACAAACATTACACGTTGAAATTTTCTTTTATTGTTTCGCCCTTTGATCAATAATCTTTCCCAAAGTATTGATGATCAACTTTATATTTTTATGTACCTCTTACCAAGGTGACTTGCTGTCTTTTTTGGGTCCATTGAGTCCTTCATTGCTAAGTGTGAAAAAAAAAAAATATATATATATACACACACATATATATTTATCATGTATATATAAATTATATATATTTTATATAATTATATCTATTTGTATATTATATATATATATATTAACCTTGGGTTTCTCATTGGTGGGAAATTATTGTAATGTAAATGGGTGAGAAACTTAACAGTGAGATATGTTCTCTCTTTTGTTTTTTTTTTAAGATTTTATTTACTTATTTGACAGAGAGGAGAGAGATCACAAATAGGCAGAGAGGCAGGCAGAGGGAGAGAGGGGGAAGCAGTCTCCCTGCCGAGCAGAGAGCCCGATGTGGGGCTCGATCCCAGGACCCTCAGATCATGACCTGAGCTGAAGGCAGAGGCTTTAACCCACTGAGCCAAGAAGGCGCCCTGAGATATGTTCTCTCTTAAGTCCAGTTGAAGAGGACTTCAACTGAAGGACTTAGATTGACTGATTTTGCATTTGGTAAAATATTTATAACAAACTTACAGTGTTTGTTATGTAACAGACATGAGCAATAGAAGAATTCCAATAAGTACAGTTTGAAAAGACCACTGTGGTATTGGAATAGACTTAAATAGACAGGAGAAAAATCCAAAGAATCTTTTACATACTTCTCGATAGAAAGATGAGAAAATTTATGACTATTCATGAAGAAAGATGGAGCATGTGCCTTGAGTAAACCTATATGTAACATGTATCACATGTTTACTTCTTGGTGGAGACTTAATCTCAGAATGAGGCAAAATTCAATCCCTGATGGCAGGAAGTTTTCTTAGGATGGAAGAAAACACTATGGACATTCACTTGAGAGCTGGTATAAGTGTATGCCCACAGTCCCTTATCTTTGTCCTAAGAAAACCTTCTACAATCAGGGTCTTAGGCTCTTTGTCTCCAGTGGATTGCAGGGCCTTGCTTGTTCATAAGCTTGAACTGTATCAGTTGACCTTGACTCAAAGCTTCTGAAAAGACAGCTAGTGGGTTTGTTAGTGTGATTTCTGAGGAAGACTTGAATATAGGTGCAGCAAGTGGTGTTAGGTATCATATAGATTCTGCCTGGTTCAGCAACCAGTCAGGTAATTACCTAAGAGTCTTCTTGCCTGGCAAGGCTATCGACCTACCAAGAGAACAGGCTTCAGGGCAACCAGGAACTGGGACTGGGAGCAGGCTTTCCATGTGCATCCCCTGAACCAGGATATGGCCCAGGTAGCCAGGATTCAGTCTCTGAGCCCAAAAAGTTTTTGATATAAACAAACGAGCTTTTAAAAAATTATATGAAAAGGGCCCAGAATAGCTCAAATATTCTTGAAGAATAAAGTGGAGTCATTCTTCCTATTAAATTTTATTATGAAGTCAATATTGTGTTTTTTTTTTTTTAAGATTTTATTTATTTACTTGAGAGTGAGAGAAAGAACATGCACTAGTAGGAGGGAGGGGCAGAGAGAAAGGGAGAAGCAGGGTCCCTGCTGAGCAGGGAGCCCACTGTGGGACTCAGTCCCAAGACCCTGGGATTATGACCTGAGCCATAGGCAGAGAGTTAACCGACTGAGCCACCCGGGCACCCAAGACCATGTTTAAGTTTTAACATGAAGTTATAAAACAAGCAAAAAAAAAAAAAAATTTTAAATCCAACATCAGAAATTGGTGGATGAAGGAGGAAGAAAAGTAACTCCCTGCCCTTTCAATCCCACCTTTCATGATGGGGTACCAACAGATACTGTTTAATATATTTTTTTAAGATTTTATTTATTTTGACAGTGAGAAACACAGCGAGAGAGGGAACACAAGCAGAGGGAATGGTAGCGGGAGAAGCAGGCTTCCCGCCGAGCAGGGAGCCCGATGCGGGCCTCGATCCCAGGACCCTGGGATCATGACCTGAGCCAAAGGCAGATGCTTAACGACTGAGCCACCCAGGCGCCCCAGATACTGTTTAATATTAATAAATCAAGGAATATTACTTGAACTCATGGAGAGAACTTCCAACAATTAACGGAAATAATAGCACTGATGCCTCTGAGGGTAGTAAGGTTGAAGACATTTACTTTTTATATTCATCAATCTAGACTGCTTGAAAGGTGTTTTATTTCTAAATATGAATATTTTATATTTATAATTAAATGTCAACACAAAACTTCTTCCATGATCTTCCCATTTATCATTGAATAAAGATGGTGTCTTCAACATGGCCAGCCATAACCTGCTAGACTCAGCCTCTCCTCCTCAATCTCATTTTGCAACACTTTTCCTCTGTCCCTTCTGAGCTAACACAGGGGTCTCTTTTGATTTCCAGGTATTCATCGGGTTCCCATCCGTTTATCATTCCTTCTACCTGGAATGTCTTCCCCGAGCACTTTGCAGTCAGCTAATATTTACTCAACCTTGTGAACTCCATTCAAATATCACTTCATCAGAGAAGTGTCCTGATTCCCAAGAAGAACTGATTTCTTGTTAAGTGTAGCATCTTTTACATATCTCCATTCCCTTAATCTGTAGTTCATATTTTTAGGAGAAATAAGTCCCCCTTTCCTCTCTGAATTGTAAACTCTATGAGCTCAGAGCTCTGTCTGTTTTGCTCAATATGGTTCCCCCAGTGTCTAGCACATGGTCTTACACAAACTGGACATTTGATGAACACTTGTTGAATAAATAGTGAAAATATATAAATCTAGCTTTCTAAATCCCTGTACACATCCTTGTACAGAATGTATAAATTCCAAGAAATTGTCCTTAAAGGTAAAAGTAAAGGGGAAATTAAATCTCTCTCTTTGCTCCCACACTCCATTTACCTCAGCCACATGCTTTTCAATATGTTTTAAGCCATTGCAGTGTAACA
Organism: Procyon lotor; assembly: GCA_028646535.1. Taxonomy (NCBI): domain Eukaryota; kingdom Metazoa; phylum Chordata; class Mammalia; order Carnivora; family Procyonidae; genus Procyon; species Procyon lotor. The sequence continues at coordinate 4,445 of JAQQSY010000033.1, forward strand.
GACTTGATTTGAGCAATGTACTCAGAGTTATAACACCTTCATACTTTGTAACTCTAGTCCCAAGAAATAGGACTAATACCTGTATTATAGGCTAACCATATTATTTGAGACTTTGGCAGGTATCCTTGTTAATTTTGGAAGACTTAGTTTGACTGGCAATGTATTCAAATCTGCAGATGAGTCATGTCTTAACAAGGATCCACTGTACTGTTAAATTTTGGCTGGGGAGTGACAGAAGGTCCCAATAGCTTATCTTGGCTCAGATCTACTCGCCTCTTCTGAAGTAACAAACAACACCAACCTAAGAACTAATAGCAGCAAGAGCAGAGGCAGGACTTTTTTAAAAGAAGTCTTAGAGTTGTTTCTACCTCAACTTATCTTAAGATGCTTCAAAGCAAAACAGAACAAAAAGGTACTAAGGGTCACCTAGAATCATAGCAACAAAGGTCAACAACAGTGTTTCTGAAATACAACTGCTGTTGGATTTTTAAATCGCTGGTGTAATTTCTTTTAAAAATGCTTTCATAACAAAAAATGATGTCACTTAAGGGTGTCATATGATTGCTGACAACAAGAGCTATCATTAACTTGATTCCTCTGCTAGAGGTCTTGGAGTAGGAGAATCTCTAGAATGAAACAGATGAAAACAAATGTTCTGGAGCCAGGCTAACTGAATTTGACTCTTGTCTATAGGACCTATGGGTGATTATGTGGGCAATCCATGTGCAACATGCAATTTCATCAGGACTGAGTTAAAAAGGATGTGAGAGAACTAAATATAATAAAACCTGTTAAATTGCTTAGCATAGCACCCAGCACATAGTAAGCACTTAATAAAGGATAGTTCTTTTTACTAGCGCTATATGCTGGATACTATAGTTAGCACTTTACAGACATCATGTCAAGTCCACAGAACAACACTGCAAGATAATCATCAATATTCCCATTTCACCAGTAAGTAAATGGGATTGATTGATTGATTGATTGATTTTTATTGTGTTAGGTTTGTCACCATACAGTACATCATTAGTTTTTGATGTAGTGTTCCATGATTCATTGTTTGCATATAGCACTCAGTGCTCCATGAAATCTATCCCCTCCTTAATACCCATCACCAGGTATTAAGGTATAATACCCATCACCAGGCTCACCCACCTCCCCATCTCCCACCCTTCTAAAACTCTGTTTGTTTCCCAGAGTCTGTAGTGTCTCATGCTTCGTCTCCCACTTTGATTTCTCCACCTTCATTTTTCCCTTCTCCTTATGTCCTTCATTCTATTCCTTATATTCCACAAATAAGTGAAACCATATGTTAATTGACTTTCTGTGTTTGCTTTATTTCACTTAGCATAATCTCTTCCAGTCCCATCCAACTTGATACAAAAGTTGGATATTCATCCTCTCTGATGGCTCAGTAATATTCCATTGTGTATACGGACCACATGTTTTTCAACCATTCTTCTGCTGAAGGGCATCTTGGCTCTTTCCACATTTTGGCTGTTGTGGACATTGTTGCAATGAACATTGGGATACATATGGCCCTTCTTTAAATAATTAGGCTGAGGTCAGCCAGCTGGTGACACTAGTCACTATTCAAATCCAGTCCTACTGAACTTCGAAGTCTGCAATCATTACAGATCTCTGAAACTTCACGATTTAATGGACATTTAGACAACACAATTATGTTGTGTTATTTTTTATTATATCCTTAGCCAAACACAATTACCCCAGTCTGCATAAGGGCTATAATTGTTTGATTTACTAATAGTTGGAGGTCAGTAAATGGCTGTTCTGCTAATATCATTTAAAAAACCAGTAGACTTATTAGAGTTAGAATGAATGGCAATGTATGTGAATTCTAGGTCTTCATGGCATCAGTTGTAAAGCAATAAATTATACCTGTCTTAGAGAGTTGTTATGAGATTTAAAATTCATAAATAAAATTAGAGCAAATCTTGGTTGAAGGTAGACATTCAATAAGTGTTTATTGAAACATATGTTATATATAGCATTATGTATATAACATATGTATGCATGTGCTTCTTTTTTAAAAAAAAGATTTATTTAAAAAAAGAGATTGAGCAGAGGGAGGAACAGAGGGAGAGGGAAACAATCTCAAGCAGACTGACTGCACTAATTTTATTTATGAATTTTAAATGTCATAACAACTCTCTAAGACAGGTATAATTTATCACTTTACAAGTGATGCCACAGAGACCTAGAATTCTCATACATTGCCATTCATTCTAACTCTAAGTCTACTGGTTTTTTAAATGATATCAGCAGATCGAGCAGCCCCATGCAACACAGGACTCCATTTCATGACCCTGAGATCACAACCTGAACCAAAATCAAGAATCAGAGTCAGATACTTAACCAACTGAGCCACCGAAGAGTCCCATATATATTTATGTACTTCTAAAAATATACAACAAGAAAAAGAACCAAAGGAATGAAGAAAATAGAGAAAAATTAATTGAAAGTCCTTACAACTTGAAAACTAATTACTGCTACCTAAACTAAGAGTATAGTCTACCTTCACCCCTATTTGCACCCCTTCATTTTCAGATGAAAATAGTTCAGATAAACTATGAACAGTGCCCATATGGCTGTGTGGGTAACCGTATTACCTTTCATAATGTCTAGTAGTGAAAAAGTAAAGGGGAAACAAGTGTATAGTTTTTAAACGCCATTATTCCCAGAGCTGAAGGGCACAGAAGCATCATTGACGGTGATTTGAGTGTGACAAAGGGAAGATCTACTCCTCTGAGTGCTCACCAACCAGCAATAGTTCTCAGTTTCTTAATCTGTTTATAACAAGATTTTCAACTGACTGACCTAGGTTAGGTTCATTCTGACATTCAACCACCAAGGAATGTCTGCTGGATGGGGAGACATCACCCATCAGGTGGTATTTGTATAAAAGACCAAGAAGCTTTCCAGAGAAAACCAAATCAATGGGTGAAAATCTGAAGATAACCTGTTAGTTTGCAATGAACATAGTATTTGTCACTTTTGTTGTATTCTGAGTAAGCTTCCATGGCCTCACTTCTTATTCCTAGGTTCCAGAATGAGGGGTTAAAATAAAGTGTAAGTAAAAATTGTGAAGCTATGTAAGAAAGACCTTGAGGCCTGCAGATGCTGTATTCAATGATCTGTGTAGCTGAGAACAAGCCAAGTCTGGGGTGAGAGTTTCTCTCCCTGTTGAGGACTGGAGCACATTGGAACACTAACACCAGAGTCTGAGCAAGATGCATCTGCATTTGGAAAGCAAGCCAATGGGAACATTCTCCTCCAGGGACTTCATGCAAGTTTTGTGAAAGCATTGATAACTTGCACCAGATATTCAGCAGCTCTGATGGCTGCAAGAGGCCTGACTCTGGGCCAGGAAAGGAGACTGACATTAACACGGATACCCAGATAGGTGAGTGATATGGTGCCCTGAGGATTCTAGGCAGGAGTTGGGCAAAACCTGAGAAGGGAGGTCTTTCTACATGATTTATAATAAATCATTTATTTTTATTTTTTAAGATTTTATTTATTTATTTGACAGAAAGAAAGAGATCATAAGTAGGCAGAGAAGCAGGCAGAGGGAGAGGGGGAAGTAGGCTTCCTGCCAAGCAGAGAGCCCGATGCGGGTCTCGATCCCACGCCCCTTAGATCATGACCTGAGCTGAAGGCAGAGGCTTAACCCACTGAGCCACCCAGGCGCCCCTATAATAAATCATTTTTAATTTTCCTTTCCAAAGCAAAAATTGAGGCTTTCTTCACATAAATGTACTAGCAATCATACTGATGCTCGTTTGAGTGGTTCATCTACCTGAATTGACCATAGGCTTATCTGGTAAATATCTTGAAAATACACAATTTAAGTGTTCTTATGATGAAATGATGATGATAATGATGACAATGTTGATGTTGCAGAGCGAAACAGTTCCTAAAATTTCCAGATTATTAATTTTTCTTTAAAAATTTACTTTGGAATCCATTAACTCACTGCTGATGGAAATAACCAACATTTCTAGTCCAAGTTCAAAGGAAAAAAAAAAGCAGCTCAATCTTATTTTCAAAAGAGAATTACACAATACATAGGAGCATTTACTGAATAGTAAGTTTAATTTGCCTGAGCCAGTCTACAGATGTTCAGTTTCCATTCCATTTGAGAGTAATATCTGTAGGTATTCTAGCTCAGTTATTTTTCCAGCAGGTGTCCTCCCTCAGAAGAGCTAATAACTGCAAAGTCAGGGAAGTTCTCCCTTTGTGTTCTCTGGCGGCCTTCCTACAGGCACACCCATCCTCCTCACATGGGTACCTAATCCTGTTGTCATTACCCAGGCATTTCATGCTGAGCAGTCTTGATTTTCAACATCATTGTCAAATCAGTGACTTCCCTGGGGCTCGTGGGTAATTCTCCTCCAGTATAAACTCTCTATTCTGACAGACACAATTGTCACTTTGACTTATGTCATGAGAATGACATGGATGATTTGGCTCTGAGTCCTCCTCATACAAAGGTACTTTGCCATCACCTACATGTTTAAAGATAATTGGCTACCATGAATATCTTTCATTTTTCTTCCTTATCATAACTTGATAAATGTTCACTATTATCTTTAGAAATGAGGGGAATGTTTGTTGTACATGGAGGAGACAAGATTGTTGTTTGAAAAAAAAAAAAGATTGTTGTTTGGTGCCCAACAATGGTATTTCTACAGTCTCTATAAGAGGGATGTGGCAGGAAGGAGAACCTAGTTGATTAGAGAACTTGTCCCACAGCTGCTTGGCAAAGTCACTGTTCCTCAATGGTCACAGATGTATTTGGTGGCTTTGGGTAGGTGTAAGAGACTAAAGAAAATAAAACCTATCTTTGGGAACACCAGCATATTCATAAAATTTGGAGGTCAGAATTCAAGTTATATGTGCATTAGACCAACTAAGCTGTTCCAAAATCATAACTATGGTCAAAGGGAATTCACTCCTCAGTTAACTGTAAAGAGAAAACCCAAAACTGGGGGGCAGGACATCACATTGAACACTTCGTCCCTTCACGGTAAGTTCTTCCTTATGCAGAAGGATATTTCATTTGGGGTGATGTGGCTTAAAAGTCTTCCTGAGCACATTGGTGTAAAATTATTGATACTGAGGCATCTTGAAACTTCTGTCGTTTTCTTTCCATAAGTAAGCTGACATTTCCCAAGGTGAAAGTACAGTTGTCACTTTCAGCAATATCTCCTGTTTTCAACAATCTTCAACATAAGCACAAAGGCATCTGTTCTGATGTAGTTCTGTACCAGTTGTAGAAGCATAAGAATGAACTAAAATTAAATATGGACAACTTCACAAGTGGAGGAAAGCAAAGCAGGACAGGGTACTAATTTCACCGGAGTTTGAAAATAAAGGTCTATTCTTTCCTTCTACATTGATTTCTTTAAAGGGCTTTAAGGAGACTTTGCAGAAGCTGATCAATTACATTTCAGAATAAAAGAACCTGCCACAGGGCACACCTCTGCTAGTGCTGCTGTCCACCAGTGCCTTATACTAGAAATCAGCGCACTTCAAATCTAATCCCCTGTGATGCTAAAAATATTCACAAGCTTGAGCAAATCTCTCCTTACCCTCCCTGGCCAAAAAAAAAAAAAAAAAAAAAAAGGAAGTATTGCAATCGATTGCTAAGGTCCCAGCTCTAACAGTCTATGATCTTATTCTGTCTCAGTTTCCTCTTAAGACTCAAATCCCTTTACACTGCTCTAAAGGATAATTGCTGGTTCTGGATCATCTTTCGCTCATCATCAATGCAATTCCAAAGATTCAAGAGAACTTGAAAGTTTAGGATTATTCTTATGCCCTTTCGCCTATAATCATTTTCAAATGATTCATGGTGTCTCCAGCTTTATCTTTCAAAGTGCAATAATGAATTCCATCCCTCAATAGAGTCTGAGATCCTGTGGCTATGCTGGAGAGTGAAGGAAGGCATCTGTGTGGGGATACACAATGACAAAGGAACCCACCAGCCCAGCTCCTAGAAGGGCTTCCACATCTGCAATCAGCCAATTACCTCTAATTGCTGGAAAGAGTTACATTAAGAATGACTTCAGTGTAGGTTTTAATTCTCTTCAGCTGCCAGCTATGCTGGATGCCTACTTCACCTGTCATTGGTCAACTGGGGCCAATTGTCCTTTAGTGCCAGCAAAAGGTTTATATTCAAGGACAGGGTATTAAGGTCCAAAGGGATGAATAAGCACAATATTTATTTCCCATTATCATACTAAGACTTTAATTTTTAAACGCAAGCCAAAGAGCACTTCTAGAAAAGATCACTTTACCTATGTATGGGGAGACATGTTTCTTTTTAAGCAACCATGGTATAATTTAGGGAAATGTCTACTTAAAAAAATCAGTGTATGAAATGACATTTATGTCCAGCCAAAAATCCAAATATTTCCATCTATTCACCAGTGGTGATTCCAAATACCCACAAAGGTCTGCCTGACCAGGCTCTTGATCTTTTTTCTGGGGGCTTGCTCTAACCGGTTTGACTGTTTGGTGGTTAAGAGTCATGTATCTGGAGGAGAGAAAAGTAACGAAGTCAAAGTACTTGCCAATGCCTGAGAAGCTCTCACAAGCCCTGTATTCTCTAACAGAAGTACATTTTGGGAAAAGACACACCAAGTTTGTGATGCAAGACCTCAGTTAGGAAGAGAAACATAAACATAGCATAATTTAGGGTTTGCTTCTCTAAATTGTCTTGGAAAGTTTCAAAGTCTGCTGTTTTAAAGAATTTCTATTTCAGTGTCCAGGTAGATGTGTCGATGACTTAGTTCTGAGGCAAAGAAATAGGTAAGGCATTAAGTGAGGGCATTTCTGACTCAGAGTTCATGTGAGTAGTGGTATGAGCCCCTGTGTGCCTCACTGTCCCTAGCTCGGTATATAAGTGACACCTATGTTTCTTGCCAGTGACTTAGGACCTGAGCATGCTGGAAAGTCATTTGGGAGTCCCACAAAGCAGTCCCTCATGGTCTTCAGGGCAAGTGTTCAGTTTCCATGTAGCATACATAGTGTTCTTCCTCCTTCTATTCCTGTCTCTCTCTGAAATGCGCTGCTATGTATCCCATACATCTTTTCTTCCAGAAAGAACTAATACCCTACAGGCACTCCCCTGCCTGCACTGAGAACCAGGTATCTAGCAGGCCCTTGTGTTCTCACAGGGCATCACCTCCATCCCACTGGTACCTAACATGTCTCAACCACTACCAATACCTGTCGGTGTGGCTGCCACTACAGCTAATGCCCTACCCCTCTGGTTATCAATACTTTATAGTGTTCCACTGTGAGACATGGCAGGTACTCTCATGAGCTACACTCTGCAGGTTTTTTTTTTTTTAATCACCTCTTCCTTAGATATTCCACAGCAGTATTGTCTATCCTATAAAGATTAACAACATTCCAGTGAATCCATATTTCAGGTTCACCTTCCAGGCCCTACCTAAGCTGAAGCACAGCATCCTGGGGTGCTTAGCCAAAAAAGACATTGGAGTGACAAGTGAAGAGCTGTACTCAGAAGCAACTCACCTCTTCAGGTCCTTACAGGATCAAGCTTGCTGAGCCTGGCACCCTGTTCTTCTGGAGGAAGGGCTGCAAGTCCTGCTTATAAATGAATGTGGACCAACCTACCCTACTAAATATGCCCGTCCATACATGAACCAATGGACGCTCATGCTGGGAGCGAGGCAGTCATGTGACACACATATATGCGCACACACACATGTACATGCACGCACAAACAGACAACATACACACACACGGAAAGAGGGAGACACTTCCCGATGGTAAACTCTTCCATTATATTTGTACATATTGATTCTTTATCTATGGGTTTATTTCCCCACACATAATCCCAGAATGATTAGTGGTTGTCTCCCTTGGCAGACCAAAAGACTATGGCAGCAAGTCACTTAAACACTGAGGATTCTAGTCCACCTGTCTTCACAGAAGTCACATCTAACACCTGGAAATAAATGGTATCAAGTCTGAAATCAAGCAACTATGACCCGGTGTTACTTAGGCAAAAAGGGAGATACAGCTGAGATGACGGAGGATGGGAAGACGTGGAAACAGAGGCTCCACACACCGTAGATTCTAAACTCCATCTGTAAGTATTCTCTGAGTAGGGAAGGAAGTAGGAAGGCAAATTTTCAGAGAAGCCATGTTTTCCAGTTGGTCATGAATCTAATTTACTCCTATGGTGGGAAATTACAGTCATAACAAAGTGGTGAAATGAGTAGGATTTTATTTTATTTCATTTCATTTTATTTCATTTTATTTTAATGAGTAGGATTTTAAATAAAATCCCTGCCTCTACCTATTCTTTGTCACCAGTGTGATTTGATCAAGATATTTCATTTGTGTCTTCATTTCCTCATCTCCAAACAGGGATGACAATATCTACTTTGCAGGATTAGCTACTTTGGGGGATTAATTAAAGCAATATGTATGGAGTGCTTAGCATACTAGCCAGTTCATATTAAACATTCACAAATGGTAGCTAGCAGCATTACCCATAACGCCACAAACTGCCTGGTACTGGATACCTTTTACCTACCTAATAAACCACAGTAGTGCGCAGAGACCAGCAACAAGGTGCATAATTCTGCAGATGGGCCCACTGAGCAGAGATATCCCTGGCTCCATCACCTTCATTTTGAATGTTCCTGGAACACCTTGTTTCTCACTTTCAAAACTCTACCTTGTAGAGCTCATATGAGGATATAGAGAATAAGCCATTGGAGGTTCTTACTAAGTTTCGAATCTAACAATCTTATTTTTGCCTACGTCTTTCTTTGTAACAGCACAGATTGAAGAACACCATAAATTTTCTTTACTTACCTATCTGGAAATGTCAATGTAATTTGTTGTATGGTATTATTTGTGTTTCTACAAACAATATAAGTCATTTGTAGTTAAAAATAAATTAAAAATTCAGCAGTTAAGCAGCATTCACCTGAAATTGGGCTAATTACAACATGAGAGCAACTTAATGCTTTCAGAGTCCAGTCAAATCATCCATTTTCCACAAGGTGGCAGACCTTGTTAAAAAGTTATGGAAAAGAATAACAGAAAAAGAAAGCAATGTGTTTTCCAAAGTTGACCAATAGGTGTCTCTTTGCAACCACATATCCCTGAGTTGTTGCATAAACTGTAGATAATGTCAACATTCTGAACAGTCTTCTTGCTCATCTAACAAATAGGATCATCAACACTTCCTGCAAGGTACAAATAGAACACTGAAGAGATTAATATAGCCACTCAAAGGGAAATGGGATTATAAAACCATAACTATAAATAAGATTCTGAATACAAATGACTTGATACAAAATAAATCTCATCAAAATGCTGGTCCCATGTTAAACAGGGTTTTCTGTTAGAAATTATCTTAAATATTTCTGATTTTATATGATAGACATTGATTCTATATAAGCGAATAGCATTAGAACTAACTTCAGACAGACACACAATACTAATGTCTATTAACCTGGCGAATGTGGCCCTGGGAACACACAGAAAATAATGGAAATTCTTAAGCAGCAGAGGGACATCCTGATATCATTTTTGCTATTGTTTTCACCCCAATTCACACACCCACACACCCACCCACCCACAAACACACACACACATGTGCGCACGTGGGCACACACATACACCTTCACATTTGGCTCTGTTGATATCACTGAGTAGACACACTTATGTATGTTGAGTGTGTATCCGAGTTTCACACACATCCCAAGAGAAAAGGGGTCTATTTCCTTGTTATGGAGCTCAGAACATAGAAGCAGAATCTTACGTTCACTCTGATTATTTTCCCTTTTATATTGGGAAATATTTGTTCCTAAATCATTCTAAAAGAGACAAAGATAAAGTATTAAATATAATTTACAGATACTCAAACCAAGGTACTAAAAGGAAACACTTCTCTTTTAGAGATTGGTTTATCTTATCCGAGGTTGAATTAAATTATGAATTAGGAATATAAATACAAATATATTAAGAAATAAATACAAATACAGATATATACAAAATCATGAGATGATATCATGTCTTTGTCATTCACACTTCAAAGTTACATATAATAAACATTTTGCTATTATGTAAATAGCTTTAAAAAGTAGTAATGTATTACAATATTCTCCAGATATCACAACCTGATGATATTCCATAACAGCATATCTTTCAAGGGAGTTAATTCCTGCCCTGCCCCCTTCAGGGCAATCTTGCCACAATGAAAGCTAGAAGGAGAGGCCATTCATTTTAGGAGACAGGGCCCAGCACAAGATGGAAGTTTCTGCCTCTGCCAAGCCCGCCACAGTTTCTTCTGGTGCTAGATTTACTCCATTTACTAAACTAAGTAGTCAGTCCACACTGATTTTTGCATACCTACATACCTAAATGTACACAAATCTCTGTGCAAAGTAAATACATCTGAGGTGTATTCCCAAACCTCATAAATCTAATTTATTTCTCTATCTGGCAAGGCAAGAATAATGTCTTTCATGAAAAAGACTGTCTCCAGGAGAAATCCCATCAGTACAGGGGAGCCTGTGGAGAAGGGCCCACCCACCCACCAGGGCCCAGGACTTAAATTTACAAAGTTTTCTACCAATTATCTTCATTGACTTCTTCAAAAAAAAAAAAAAAAAAAGAGGAAATAAGGGAATGTCAGATAAAAGTCACATCAAGTCATACCCTAATAAAATTCATGACAATTCAGAAATTAGACGGAATGGGCTTCTAACATCCCACATATCCCACAGAAGATCCATGAAGGAAGGGATCCTCTAGTGCACTCCACCACAGGGTTATTTTGAAGCCCTCACCTTCCCCATGATAACCGAATTATGCTGACCATGGGAGGAATCAAGGCCACTGAGACTGGAAACTGCCCACAGTAAGTAGTTTACCACCTTTCCTCATTTCTCTTTACCCCATTTAGCTGTCAGGAGCCTAGTGCTGAGCCTGTGTCCTCCTTATGTTGTATATGGCCTGTGCCCACCAGCTTCACCCTAGCTGGGCTGTGGAAACTAACATCTCAGAATAAGCATCTTTTCCCACTATTCCAATGAGCCTAATAATGTCAATCTAAGACTAATTTCTTGCAATAGCAATACACATTGGGATTTGTTTTGCCCAAATGGAATATTTTAAATCTGGTGTCATTGTCTCAGCAAAGATTTCTGTCCCTTGGCAAGACAGTCTTTTGGCCAGTGACCAAAGCTAGCTTCTCTATATCATCCCTCTGGCTTGCAGGACAGAAAACTTCCATCTTGTCTTAGCAAAATCCTAGCCGCTGGACTTTGGGTGGGGATTTTACTTCTCTTCCCCTGTTTTTACCACACTGTTCTGGCACCAAATGCCGCCTGCTGTGTCTGAGCAGAGCACCTGTGCAGTCTGACTCATGCTATCAGCGTGCAGGCTCTCCCTCTCCTGACAGCAGACCAGACCTCACACAGGTCTACGTGTGACTAGTTACCACGCAGACCTATGTAATGACATGCCTCATACACGATCCTGAACACTATCTGCTCATCCCCGTAGGTGCGGTAACATGTCCTGACTCTGATCTGTGTCATGTGTGATGAGCCCCCCTGGATACGTGGTGGGGAGCTCGGCTCGGCTCAGTTATGCATCTGTAACCCAAATCCAAGATTTTTTTTTCAAGCATAATGAATTACTGTTAAACATTTTTAGTGGGATTTTTTAAAATATACACTTCAGCAGGTTTTCTTGTGCAATAACTACCAAGAAATCAATACCAAAATGTTCTCTAATACTCTTTGCTACTGTCAACTGACAGTATAGAGTGAAAGGAAGAAATACAAGCAATTTACTTTTTCTCAGCTATGTTATATTTCTAACAAAATATGCCTTTTGCAGGAAATGGAGCAGAAAGGGAAAGGAGGATTCTTGTTCCAATAAACCAGGTGCAAGCAGCAAGCTCAGAAAACTTGCCCTGAATTATACTCTAGTTTATAATTTGCAGAGGAATCTAATTCATATGCACATTTTCCTGTCTGCTACAAATACTATTCCTTTTAACACAAAGATTCATCTAAATTCATTTCTTTGGCATTTAAATTATGACTGTTGGAAGAAAAAAATAGAATCATTGAAATTGGCTCAGAAACTTATGAGTGCCCTTACTCTGGTCCTCCCCCACTTGCCCCCAGCACACAGGCTTGTTTTCCCCTCCCAAGATTAAGAAGTTATGCAGCCTGACAATGCACTTTCCTCTTACAAGTCTTGACTTCACCACTATTATTTTCTTTTTTATTTTTTTCTTCCAGCACCTGTTAGAAACAAGAGTAGGGTGCTTGTTGCAATTTGTTCTTTCCTCAGTCTGAAAAAAGTAGAAAAATCTGTAAAGGTCTGAGATGCTTGAAAAATTAGCCACTTTGGAGGATTTTTAGATTTAATACCATATACAAAAAAATCAAAATATTTTTGCTGGTTACTAGACTAGATTCTTAGAACGTTAACCAAGCAGTAGACATAATGACATCCTTTCTTTAAAAATACAATCCAGGAAACTGGCAGATACTGAGATGAATTTTGATGACTTTATAGTGAAGAAAATAGTACCATATAAAAGCAGATAAATATTTGAAATTAAATAATTGTCTCTAAAGGGCCATTCATTATATATGTATATTTTTACATGCTATATATAATATATATCATATATATGACATCTCATATGTCCTCATATATATATGAGATGTCCTATATATGTAAAAATACATAGAGATACATTTTCCATGGTTCTTAATGACAGTTTACATAGTGTCCCCTCTCTCTGTGTAGCATTCTTTCTTTGTTGTGTCCCAGTTCTTCCCATAAGCACGTCTTTCATGGGCTACAAAGCATTTCTTTCAAGCCACCACAGCTAATATGATGACATGATTACTTAATTTCCACGAGGAAGTGCCGCCTCTGGCTTTGCAGAGCCTTTAAAGACCTGAAGTGCATTCCCAGCATTCAGAACACTCACGGCATGTGGCTCGGCCTCTTTTTGCAGACCAGGGAAGCCCCCACTGTGAGGGCGCCCTCCTCACTCAGAGAGGCTTTTGTCTTGACGCAGCTACCTACCTTTTTCAAAAGCCAGGAGTTAATCGTTCAGTCCCTGCATAAGTAAAACCTCTCCGAATGCCACTTCCAAATATAGGCTCTCATTAATACCAGAGGCTGACCTGGAATCTTGTAGGACACCCTTTCCTTCCTCTAGCGAACATTTTGTCCCGTTGCATTTGCTTTACCCGACATCTGGAAGCCAGGCTCACTTTAGAAATCACACTTCCTAGGACTTATCTAGCTCTCTGAGAGCACGAATAACTGGCAAGCTAAAGAAGTAAAATTACCTCTCTTGAAAATACTTAAGGACTTTTTTCCCTCTCCACTGAAAACCCGAAGAACAGCCCATTTTGAACCAGAATAATTTAGTCTGACAACAGATTCTTCCTCTGTTCACAGCTGTCCCAGAGGGAGGAGCTGAAATCTGAACCTCTCCGCTGTGATTGGATCGTTCTTGCAAAAGAGAGGAAAAAAAAACCCTCCCAGCCAAAACGGGCTCAGTTCGTAAAGGAGCCTGGCGACTTCAGAGGCGCCGGCCCGTCCGCCCGCCGCACCTGAGCGCGGCCCCAGCCCGAGCCCCGCCGGCCGCGATGCTCTAGGGACCGGCCTCGTCCTCCCGCCGGACCGTTATCCGCGCCGGGCGCCCGCTGGACCCGCCGGCAAGATGCCGCGCTCTTTCCTGGTCAAGAAGCATTTCAACGCCTCCAAAAAGCCTAACTACAGCGAACTGGACACACACACAGGTAAAAATTAAAAAAAATAATAAAAAATAAAATTTTAAAAGGAAATTATATCTATCTATCCATCTCTATGTATCTATCAATCTACTGATACATGTTATGACTCAAATATTATTACAAAAAAAAAAAAAACAAAGACAAAGTTGTTTTCCTTTCAAACATTGCCCTAAAAGAGAGTTCAGATTCTTTTGATCATTTAGGGTAAGTTTTAATTCAAAACTTTTAGAGCTCCTAACTGACAAGGAAAACTTCATTCAACTCCTGCAACTTCATTTTCTAAAGCTTGTATATACATGCATAATGAGTATATGGAAGATGAGTAACACAATGCGTAAATGTTGAGTTATTGCTTTCTTCATGTAATAAGGCTCCTTTCCTTCAGAAAGCAGCTTGATCTACACAATCTTTGTACTCAGTAGAACCTGCAAATAGCCCATGCATAAAATGGAAAACAACATTTTTTGTATCTTTAAAATAATGTATAAGTTTTTCTTCCTCAGTGCAGACTGTGAAGGCCCCCACTTGGTTGCCCTCCTTCATTGCACAGCATGTTATAGTTCCTGTCACACTATTATTCAGGATGCATAGATGTGCATTAAAGCACAGTAACTATATAGCAGCAAGGGGGGGAATGAACTGTTTTACCAATGCCTATGTTTTCCTAAATGAGTCTATTTACTTCATTATAAAGTTATGTGTGTGTGTTGCAAAGTAGCTCCTTAGTATGTTTTCAAAGTTATTTTTTTTTCCTTAATCTTCTTTCCTTTCCTTTTCTTTCCCCTAGTGATTATTTCCCCATATCTCTATGAGAGTTACCCCATGCCTGTCATACCACAACCAGAGATCCTCAGCTCGGGAGCATACAGCCCCATTACCGTGTGGACTACGGCAGCTCCATTCCACTCCCCACTACCCAATGGCCTCTCTCCTCTTTCTGGATACCCCTCATCCTTGGGGCGAGTGAGTCCCCCTCCTCCATCTGACACCTCGTCCAAGGACCACAGTGGCTCAGAGAGCCCCATTAGTGATGAAGAGGAAAGACTACAATCCAAGCTTTCAGACCCCCATGCCATTGAAGCTGAAAAGTTTCAGTGCAATTTATGCAATAAAACATATTCAACTTTTTCTGGGCTGGCCAAACATAAGCAGTTGCACTGTGATGCCCAGTCTAGGAAATCTTTCAGCTGTAAATACTGTGACAAGGAATATGTGAGCCTGGGCGCCCTTAAGATGCACATTCGGACCCACACTTTACCCTGTGTCTGCAAGATATGTGGCAAGGCATTTTCGAGACCCTGGTTACTTCAAGGACACATTAGAACTCACACTGGTAAGAGAAAAACGTAGACAAGAATGTGACTGTCTGATAGCATGAAGCTCTGGGCTGGCTGTTGAATTTGCATTAAGTAGTGACACAGTGTTTTTAATGATGGATGATCATTTATAGCTACTTCCTGAAGACTCAAAAAGTTGTTAAAGCAGAGGGCTTCATTTCTTGTTAACAACCTCTGCTCCAGTGACTGCAAACAGCATTTAGACTTTGGAAAGTAGATTCAGAAGGTTTGGTCTCAAAGATCAGTTAGAAAATCAGGAAAGATGTACTTGAATGTGTGTTTTGTGAAACTGCTCCCAATATTCAGCAAACACAGATCTTGCTATATTCACAGTTGTTTTTATAGATACCTGAAAGGGTTTGCCTATAGTTTTCAGTTGGTTACGTTCTTGTCATATCGCAATATCTAGCACTCCATAGCAAGTTGGATAGTTAGAACTGAATTTACTCTCTGTTATTTTATTATGTTTTGTTTTTTGCTGCTTGAATATTTTGTTCCTAGCACAAAATCATCCTGCAGGGAACAAGGCATTTATCCAACCTTAGTCATAATACAGAAGGACGGAAAAGGGGAAATATTAGGAAATGTTGGGAGGAGCTCAACATTAGCTGCACCTGCTGAAGCAGAAAGCTTTAATAAGTGAAAGTCCTAGAACTACATGAAATATTTCTGCATGACTGGCAGCAGTAACAATATTCTTGGTGTGATTTTTTTAACACAATATTCAAATTTATCTTAAAGGGCCAGATATGAAAATAAGTATCTGTTATGGGGAATTTTAATCAAGTTTTTTTTTTTTTGACAAAATGTGATTGATTGTTATTCACAAACGTTATCTGAATTTATGTTTCCTCTAAAAACACTGACTGTCTTTCTTTCTCAACCCCTACCCCCAACCCCACCCTCAGGGGAGAAGCCTTTTTCTTGCCCTCACTGCAACAGAGCATTTGCAGACAGGTCAAATCTGAGGGCTCATCTGCAGACCCACTCGGATGTAAAGAAATACCAGTGCAAAAACTGCTCCAAAACCTTCTCCAGAATGTCTCTTCTGCACAAACATGAGGAATCTGGCTGCTGTGTAGCACACTGAGTTACGCAATCAATGTTTACTCGAATAGAATGCATTTCTTCACTCCGACTCCAAATAACAAATAAAAGTCCAAAGGCATTTTCTCTTGTGCTTACCGACCAAATAATGTGTATAGGCACACACATACACCACACACACACACACACACACACACACACACACGCACACACACAGGCACACACAGACACACACACACTAAAAGCTGCAAGAGCACGAAATCCATGTGTTCAAAGTTAATCCTTTCCATGTGAAGTTTGAAATTACTATATATTTACTGACAGCTAGATTGAGAGGATAAAAGACAAGAATCTTTCTCTTCAAAAGATGAATCAAAAAGCACATTGCATCTTTTCTCAGAAAGAATGCAAAGATTTACATTGCTGCCAAATCATTTCAACTGAAAAGAACAGTATTGCTTTTATAATAGTTTGTAATAGTATTTCCTATAGGAAGAGAATTTGCCAGACGCTATCTCAGGTGCCTTATAAAGTATTCCAAGTTTACTTCATTACATGTCTGATGTCTGGTTATCATTGTTGAACTAAAGCCTTTTTTGATTACCTGTAATGCTTTAAACTGTATTTTTAAGAGAGAGACCGAGAAAGAAAAAAAAAAAAAAAGGAAAAGGAAGAACAGGAACAAAACACAGGAGAATGTATCAAGAGTGTTTTTTTGTTTTTGTTTTTGTTTTTGCCAATAAAGAGTATGCTCCTTGGGGGAGGAGGGAAAGAATAGCTTTGAACATTCCTGGTGCATGCTCTATTTCTTACCTTTTAAAATAATTTTTAATGATTTTCTAAAATAAAGATGGGAATAAGTGCAAGAAAGGATTCTTAGAAACTCAGTAATGTACTTAAACTATTTTAAATGCATACAACAAATGCAATTCATACAGCACCCTTCCAAGTGCCTTTTTAAAGTAATTGTATAGATGATGAGTCAATGTAAATTGGTGTTTATTTTTATATGATTGAATGAGTTTTGTATGAAAGTGAGATGTTGTCTATAACTGATGCCTCTAAACAACCTGAAGAATTGTGAAATCAATGTTTCTTTTTTAAAAAACAATTTTTAAAGGTCTTTTTTTACAATAAACATTTTTGATTTAAAAGCCATTGTTTGTATACTATTTTCAAAGATGTTACTTCATGATTAGTATCAAACTACTATACAAAGAATTTTTTCTTAATAAGAGAAAAAGCGAATAGCATTTTTATGAATATCAAGTGTTATTTCTATGAATTAGATCTTAATAAAGTATACAGCTAGTATTTTTCTTTACTCTTAATACTGTCACATTCAAAAAGATAATATCACAATAGTAGTAGTTTGTTAATATATTCATTTAACAAAAAAATCACACTTTCTGGAGTGCCTGGGTGGCTCAGTGGGTTAAAGTCTCTGCCTTCAGCTCAGGTCATGATATCAGAGTCCTGGGATAGAGCCCCAGTCAGACTCTCAGCGGGGAGCCTGCTTCCCCCTCTCTCTCTGCCTGCTTCTCTGCCTACTTGTGACCTCTTTCCTCTCTGTCAAATAAATAAATAAAATCTTTAAAAAAATCACACTTTCTAAAAAAAAAAATCACACTTTCTGAGAGCTAAAAATATATTCAAGAAAAAAGTATTCAAGAATACTTTTCAGAATTTGTTATTTGTGATGATTTTATTAGGCTGCTCTATACAATCAAATTATAATACACTCATTTTAATGAGTGATTATCACATAGACCCTGGAATAGTTGAAGATTTTTAGAAGAAATATCATTTAATGAGATATAAGATGAATCTGTATGAAAAGATCAGGAAAAATGGATTTATGAGAAATTACACAAGTTGGAAAATTAAGCCATGGAAAGAAAATCCCACATTTAATGATATAAAAGAAAAGATAGGTTTGATGAGAGTAAGGCTAAATAATACAAAGTTAAGATTTCCATTTATAGTTTTTTGAACAAGCTCTGACCCAAGCCCAAGATAGACTTAATAAAATATAACATGAGCGGGCGCTCCATATACAAACACATGCTTACCAAATGCTTGGACACTAACTCATATGTAAAAAAGCTAACCATTATAGCCCTTGTGACAATTACCAAACTCCAAACCCACTATGAGAATAGTCCCTGCTAGCATTAAGCACTTCTCATATACTTAGAGCTTGCAGAATTACTATTTCCCTTCTAATGTCCTTCTGATACAAATAAAAGCCACAACTAGTATCTCAAAAATATTACTTATAGACTATTAGTAAGTGACCCAAAATACCAATACTATTCCCTTAATGTTCACACACATTCCACTGTATATTATATTTAAATGTTTAGCCCTATAAAAGGTGTGCATTTGAATAAAAGAAATCTTTTACAATTCCAATTATATCTCAGGGTATATATCTCAAAGGCAAAATTATTGAGAGCAGCAATTTGTCAATGTAAGAGAAATGGCTAATAGCTGGACTGGGGTATTCTAAGGTTGTAAAAAGACCACTTCAGTTAGTGTGTATGGTAAAAAAGTGATTGTAAGTTTCCAGGCCAGCTAATATGTAGAAGTTTCTTACAACGGCAAATGCGAGTGAGTTAGGCATTCTCAAGCTGATCTCCTTGGCTCTCCTGGGAACCATATCTACCCACATTTCCCTCTTTCATGTGTAGATCTACAGGCAAGTGATTTCTTGGTCTCCAAAAATTAAAACGGATGATTTTCTAAAAGGAAGAGTCTGTTCATTGGTTTAATTTCTTAGTGAAGAATTAGTGATGATAATGTTATATTTCCATTTCATCCTTACCATTCTAACTTCATTCATCCTTAAAATGTTTTACTTTCATCAAAGTAACATGAGTTCGAACCGCAATACATAAGATGTGAAGATTTTCTGTAATATGGCTCAGTAATCATTTAGCATTTTTAGTGTTTTTACTGAGGTCTTTGACTAGATACCTGCTCTTCTACAGCACATAAGACCTAGCTCAAATGTTATTGACTCTGAAATACTTTCCCAAATTTGCTCTTTCTGGGAGCTTTGTGTCATTTATAATGGAGTACTTATTTCACCACATTGCAATTGTTTGTTGATACCCTTCTTTTTCAGCAAACAGAGTATTGTTCAAACATACATTCCCAGTACTCAAAACATCATCTAGAACACAGACATCAACAAATGTTTGTTGAATGAATAAATGGATAAAATAAGAGAAATTGGTGAAAAATAGCTTGCAGATCTAAAATAAATCCAACATATCCCCCTTTAATGAAAAGAGTGTTGATAGTCTTTGAGAGAACCTCCAAGCAAATTTACTAATATGTCTCCTAACATAGTGATGACAGCTTACCCCCAATAGACTGGATGCTCAGTAAAATGTGAAGAGGGGCAACTACAGTGCATCTGGGCCAGGTTTGTTAGGCTTTCTGAGAGCCTGAATTTTAAAAACTTTGGATTTCAATAATAGGCACATAGGCTGATAAGCATTCTTAGTATTCTCAATTTGTTTCCTATACTATGAGACAGTGTGGTCTAGTAAAAAGAGCACCAGCTTTTAAATGCAACATATGTGTTCACTGAATCACTGCCTTTAACTTATTGACTTTATGTCCTTATGCAACTTACTAAACCCCTCCGTGTCTACATTTCCTAAGTGTAAAATAGAAATAGATTATCTGTAGTATCACAATGAAGTACTACACAGTCCTTGTAGATAATATCAGGTACCCAGTGCTATCGTTAAATGCTTAGTGTGACCTGCTCTTGTATTAGAAAATCTACATATGTCATATTCAATGGGAAAAAATTCTCTATGAAGTTGGGATTTTACAGATAAAGATATTAAACTCAGAGAGTTTAGATACTGGAGTCAAGATAGGAAAGGCAGTGAATTGCAAAATTGAAATCAAACCCATTCTTCTGGCTCCAAAGACCCTACTTCTTTCACTGCACCAAGAGAGTGGAGAGACCACTAAACTACACTCAGCAAGGTGATTTATAAGTTGAAGACATATTGGGAGAGTTGTTGAAAAGGACAATGATAATGTGCCCTGAAATTAAAATATTTTAAGGGTGAATTTAGGAACTATCATTACTCAGGAATTATACAGTTGCATACAACAATCTTCAAGGCCATTCCAATTTCCTTCTAGAAATCCTGTTGGCCCCACTTCCTCCAGTATGGACCCTCCCTGTCATGACACGTTCACTTACAGCCCCCCTAAGTTCTTCTGGTGCCTGGGAGCCCATTTCCTCTGGTCTGCTCTCTGTGGAGATGAAAAGCAGCTGGTCTCCATCCTCTGTACATTAACACTTCATCTTCTGAAGGCCACTGTTACTCCCTCGCACACACACACTCCTCACCCAGGCTTTTATCTTCCTGGCCTAAAAAGTCTTCCAAGCTAAACAGTGATTTCTTTCACCACTAAAACGTGGACACTCTGGTGTAATGAGGCAATTATAATTTTGAGAAGTCTAAGGCTTCATTGGCTAAAAGCCACATCCAAGAAATTGTTCATACTTGAGATATGAGAAACATTTTGAGCAAAACTAATTTGAGAATGAGTGTTCTGTCATCTAGGGAAGTAACAATTCTCAAATAAGATGATTTTTCTCTCATTCTTGTCGAGAATCTCATTAGAAGCAGATGAAGGACAAAAGTACTCCCTATACCTGAGATAGACACATAGGAGGGAAAAAACTTTCATTTAATTTTTAGTAGTAAATGCAGAGAACCTACAACCATAGGAGTAAATCTCTGGCTAAAGTTAGATTTAGTTAGCCCCTCAGCCCTCCAGGAAGTAATAATTACTTTGTGGAAAGCATGCATGTAAAAAAGCAACAAGCATGGCAACTTTTCCGTTGTGGCACTTAGCCAGACCCCCAAACAATGAGAGATTAGCAGAGGAAATGGCAGCATATCCATGTCCACAAACTCCAAAGGGACTGGTGAGGTATTTATAGCAGTGAGTGGGAGAGCTGCTGTGAATATAGGATGAGACATTTATATATTTTGTGTACTAGTTAATTTAATTAAACTCTTCTGGTTAGGACAGTCAGTTTAAGCCATTTAGCCAGTTCTTTCTGGACATTTGCAGAGAAAATTATGAGGCCCTTTGAATTATCACCAAGCAGTTTTTGTAGACAATGGCCAGAAACACAACCAAGTCATACACCAGTTTTAGCTGTTGGGATGGGACTCTCTCCATAAGTTCACTCTGGGGATGGAATTTACTCCCCGCCAAGTAAGGAGCACCACTTATTCTACTTCTTCTACTACACACTTAAGGGGTAGCAATATTTAATTTTAAGAAGTGGAAAGGACATAATTGGATTGAATAAAATTGTGACATTCCCTTACAAAGAAAATGCATTTCAATTATATGTCCTATGAGTTCTAACTTGTCTGCCTACTTATCCATCACATGTATAAAGGTTTAAAGTTTTCCTGTATTGTGTTAAGACTTTGCTTTAGATTTGTCAGAAAGGACAGAAAAAGTGGCTATCCCCTTTAGCATACACAGTGTCACTGAACTGCAGGCTCTGAGATCCTGTCAGGGCCCCAGGCTCACTGAGTCTCAGGGTGCACAGGATCACCTGTAGGTCTCATCAACATCTTGGTTTGGTTGGTCTAGAGAGAGTTGTGACAGTCTGCATTTTAGCCAGCTCCCAGGGGATGTCCATGCAGCTGATCTTTGTATCTCACTTCAACTAACCAAGCTTTAACCCCAAGCTCCACTCCTAGCCCCATGCTTTCCCCACCCAACCTGAGTTCCTCATCTGAAGCAAGCCAAAATGTCCAGAGGACAGCAGTATAGCTGCAGACAGATTAATCAGCAGGAGAGGTCTAGAATATGTCTGCCTCGGTGAAGGCAGGGGAAGGGAAAGACAGGACAAGACAGACTTCCACCAAATCCAGCTTTCTTTTCTCCTCACCTTTCTGATTCCTACAAGTCACCTGATGCCCTAATCCCTGATTTACCCAACCAGGTGACCTGGTCATGCTTTGGTTTTCATATTTCTGCTCCAATTTTCTAAGTATGTCTCTAATCTTGATCAATCCTCACCCACCTTTGGAGGGCCCAGAAATGTATGCTGGCTTTTTCTAGTCCACTTACACCAAGGAGTTTTTTCCCTCATCTCTTCAGAGAAGCTTCAAAATGCAATTTTACTCTGAACTGAAAGGAGTACCCACACTGATGGGACTGACCATAATGGTGGCAGGTATGGGGTTCACTGCTGAGAGGCCTCTGGTTCCTCCCTTCCATCATCTCTCAGGATGTGGGGGCTTCCTTTGTTGGTGTCAGGTAGGATCCTACCTGAACATCTTATGGGCTTCTCTCAGAGATGTCTATGGCTACCTTGGGTGAGCGGGGTGATTAGGCTTTCCCTGCACTATTATCTTTTAAAAATATTTAGCATTTTACCAAGTTGAAGTTATCTGATGTACTTTTTCCTACAATTCTTTAGTTAAATTTTTCATGTCATTTTAACAACTTATTATTTATTAATATTCCTGTGAAATTATAAATAGGCATTCTTAGAAGAAAATCATTTTCTCTGAACTGATGACAAAGTAATCTCTCTCTCTTTCTTTTTCTTTCTCTGTGTCTTGTGTATGTGTGTGCACGTGCGTACATGTGAAGCCTTGATGTTGCCCCTTCAAGTGTACAGGCCTGGACATAGGCACATGGCTTTGGCAGGGCTCTCCTTGACTATCTTTTTTCCTCAACTCTCTCTTAGTTGTCTTCTTTTGTTAGTATCACACTCATGTGTTATGCTCCACTAATTGTTGCATGATTGTTCTATTGGTTCCAACAAAGTCCCAAGATATAAACTTCTCAACAGTTTAAATCTGGGCCCCCTTTTCAGGGATGGTTTGTCAGACCAGTCTTTGAGGTTTGTTCCTATCCCAGGTGAGTTCCTTATGCTTGCATTTTTCTGTGATTCTCTCTGGTAAACTAGCTGGTTTAAGGCTTAGCTTATTGTTTTCATGAAGCTACCAGTCTCCTATTAATTGCTTACCACCAAAATCTATTGCTTTTGAGAGTGTCTTTAGGCTTGTGCTTCCCTACATTCTGTTTCTAATAAAGTCATGGGCATAACTTGGAAGTTCTCTGTTCTTATGGCTTGTCTGTCCCCCTGGGCAAAATCTCTGAGACACTGCTTCATAGTAGGTTGTCGGGAAAGTGACTTAATTTCTCAGAGTGACACTCTTGCTTTATGGGCAGAGCACTGGGGAGAGGGGGGAGAGGTGGGGCTTATAGCCTTGTCTACTTGGCTTGCCTCTTCCAGTGTAGAAATGCCAACTTTTTTTTTTTAAGATTTTATTTATTTATTTGACAGAGAGAGATCACAAGTAGACAGAGAGGCAGGCAGGGGGAGAGAGGGAAGCAGGCTCCCCACTGAACAGAGAGCACAGATGAGGGGCTTGATCCCAGGACCCTGAGATCATGACCTGAGCCAAAGGCAGAGGCTTTAACCCACTGAGCCGCCCAGGCGCCCCTAGAACTGCCACCTTTGAGTGAGCTTGAGTGAGATGATCAGGGACCCTCCCTCTGTTTTAAATGCTTTTATAATAGTTAAAGTTATTCAAAATTCAATAAAAGGATAATAGATTATTAAATTGAGTGTCATTTTACTCAAGTGTTTTGAAGGATTGCCCTATTTCTTATATTATAGTACAATTTGGTGAAATTATTTCACATTATTGACAACGTGCCAATCACATTGTATTCTCTTATTTTATAAAGTGAACTTATTTTAAAATCATGTTTATTAAAACAAAATAAGATGGAGACCACTACATCCTAAATGTACAAAATCTAAATGAAGCAAAGTCTTGGAATATAATAAAGGAATTCAGCAGAAATTCACCAAAAAAGTAGGTAAGAAACAAGGTGAGGTCTTGGGGGCAATACAGTACAAAATGCCACAAATCAGCACTTTAGCATCTGTTTCTAAAGTGTCAACATTGGACTAGTGTGGACTTCCTTTTCAATGTGCCCACCTATCAAGTTCAATTAGCTTAGTCTTTCTTCATGTGGTGCTTTATTTGAACATAGTAACCACCTTTCTGGATGTTTACTACGAGAACTAGCCACACTGAGAATAGGGTAGAGCACTGTGAGCTGACTTAAAGATGGTAAGCAGTAACGGCACCTGTGATATCTGCTTGCTCACGGAGTTACCTGTTTCTGCCCTTCTCCCAATGTGACTTTCCAGTCACATTGTTTCTGGGGTTTGCTCATGTTTAGGGGCAAACTGGTCATAAATATAATTATACGTTCACACAGATAAAGACATTCTTCTGATTACAGGCCAACAGCACACAACTAGTCCCCCACTGAAGCATTAGTGACTAATGGTTCCCTTTCCATCCATCTACTGCAGCAAGAATGAGGATTATGCCCTTGATCCGCCTTAGCTGAGCAGGGACTAGATACTCTCCCAGCCTTCTTGTGTTCCGAAGACAAGCAGAAATAGAGAAGCCTAGCCCATCTCACTCCCTCTGACAGCCAGGATTAGGTGGATGGAGGCAGTCTTGGTGCCGCCAGAGAGCAAGAAGGGAGGCTCCAGAGGCCATGGGTGAGGGGAAAAGAAAACAACGGTGCAAGGATGGGGTTGCATCAGTGGCTTTCAAACTCCAGAGTCAGAATCAGCTAGAAGCTTGGTTAAAACACAGATTGCTAGGTCCCACCCTCAGAGTTTCTGAATTAGAAGGTTTGCAGTGAGCATAAGACTTTGCACTTCTAACATGGTTGAGGTGACGCTGCTACAGCAGGTCTGTGGACCACACTCTGAGAAGGAAAGAGTCACAACCATGGAAGGTTGAGGTGAGGGCCTGAGACTCATCTGTTGTGGTTAATGACAAACTGAGCTGTAAATCACAAGTTGTATAGAAGTTTAGAATCCCTTCTCTTTGTCTCTACTATTCATTGCACTGGACTGCTTGCCAGTCCGTCACTGTATTAGGCACGGGATGGACAGAAGTATTGAATAAGATTTGTTAGTGAAATAAATTTTAAAGGAAAGAGCACACACCTTTTTTTAAAGTTTCCAAATTCTTTATAAATTCCTTTAACAAATTAATTTACAGCACAGGGGCTTTCAAAGAGCTTGGAGAGATATGCCATAAAATACAGAATGGTGAAAGGAGGGGGCTTCCCTGAACAATGAAAAGCTATTCTATATAAAAGAGAAAGAAATTATAGCTCCCATAGCTATAATGATTTCTTTATAAATTTAAATTGGGTGAGAATCCAGGTAATTTTCTTAATATATTAGGAGTTTTGAAATCATTTTCTTGATTTTATAAGCTAAAAATCAACAAATTTGTTTGTTATAATAGGGTTCTTACTTTCAAGATGAACACCAGTCACGTACAGA
Source organism: Procyon lotor (assembly GCA_028646535.1). Lineage (NCBI taxonomy): Eukaryota > Metazoa > Chordata > Mammalia > Carnivora > Procyonidae > Procyon > Procyon lotor. Next base: position 30,094 of record JAQQSY010000033.1, read on the forward strand.
TTTTCCTCCATGAACATAGCCAGACAAGCCCCTTTTGGATTCTGCATTTTAAAACAGAAGATGTAAAAGGATCTTTTGTGTTTTTGCTTTCCTGAGGCAATAAGAAGGGAATAAAAAAGAATTAGAAGAAAAGATGATTCTAAAATGTAACTTTTAGATTTTTACAATTTAGGAAAATCTTGACAACTCCAGGACTGAGTTCTTGCCAGTGGGTGCTGGCCGGACCTGGGTCGGGCGTGTGCCTCTTCAGGGGATGCCAGCTCCCTCTTCTACTCCTGCCAACCATGAAACAGCCCAGGTAATTTTCCATGGAGGTGTCCTGATTGATTTTAAAGGCAGCTACTCTTTTTTTTTTTTTCCAATTTCAAATCTTAAACAAGAAGGGGCCTGAATTTTCATTTGTCTTACAAAAGTTGCTGTTGGGCTATTTGAAATAATGGTGGGCAATAAAAATACATATGATGCTTTTTAAAAAAAAAAATAACTAATCAATGCAGCCATAGTCCATTCAGGTCTCTATATATCAGCACAGAGTGTAGTATGAAGATTGTAATCAGACTTACCAGGATTCAAGGTGCAGTTTTACCACCTATGTTATTAGTGGGGAGAGCTGTGCTCAGTCCCATCTTGTGTACAGTGAGGACACTTCCTTAGTCCAGGTGAGGCAAAGATAATGCACAAATATATGACAAGCACAAGTCACAGTGTTTCACAGAGTGGAGCTCAATATATTTTTTCCTTAAAGATGAAACTGGCCTTAAATCTACTAATCATACTTAAATCATACTAATACTCAGATGAAAGATAAAACTGTACTGGTTACCTGATGAAACATTATTTTATCTTTGTCTGTTGGAAAGAGGCATTCCTTCCACTACCAGTCTCTCACTGACCCCTTGTCACGATTAAACAGAAAATCACCTAAGATGAGTATGATCAGAGAATCAACTATGTTATCATAACAGATTACGGTATATATATATAGTATGCATATAAGCTTCAGTGTCTCACCCAGAATAATGCAAAAAGCTCAAAAAGTCAAGATGATGTTCCTCAGACTTACAAATGACTAAAATATTCCAAAAGTTCACCACTTAGTGAGTTTGGTAAGAGCTTTGCAAATTTCACCCTTTATATAATGCATTTATGTAATATGCATGCATATAAGGAAATATAAATTACTTCTGGAACCAGAAAAAAAAAAATCAAAGGACAAAGTACTTTATCTTACACTCTTTTTTTTTTATTTTTTTTTATTCCTTTATTTGACAGAGAGAGAGATCACAAGTAGGCAGAGAGAGAGGGGGAAGCAGGCTCTCCGCCGAGTAGAGAGCCCAATGTGGGGCTCAATCCCAGGACCCTGAGATCATGACCCGAGCCGAAGGCAGAGGCTTTAACCCACTGAGCCACCCAGGCACCCCTGTTTATCTTACATTCTATGGCCAAAGTTTGACTCACGCAGTTTTGTTCTCTCTCTATGTCCTTTATCTGGGTCTATATCAAAGATCAAATAATTTTAAAAATCAAAATAATTTTAATTTAGTCAGGGAGCACATGAATGGGGGAGGGACAGAGGAAGAGGGAGAGGCATAATATCAAGCAGACTCCCCTCTGGGCTGGAGCCCACGATGGGCCATGGAGCAGGATCTCACAAGACAACACAACCTGAGCAGAAACCAAGAGTTGGTCACTCAACCAACTGAACCATCCAGGCACTCCAAGAAGAAAAATATTTGAAGCAGAGTTGAAAAGGAAGATAGAAATAGGATTTTCATTTTTTTTTTTTTTTTGTAAATACATTTCCCACTGACACCCATGAATTCTTGTCAAAACTCTCCCTTTTGACTGGACACAACACAAAAGCAGTAAGTCATGAGAACATATTAACACATTTATGGAAAGTGAAACAAGTGCTTGGCTGCCACATGCACTGAGAGATACCTCCAGGGTTACTCCACAAGAATGATGATGCCCTTACTTATTTAGATAATATTTAGATATATAATATAATTATATATTTATAAATATATATTTAAATTTATATATAATTATATATAAATATATATAATATATTATTAAAAATATATATAATTATATATTTATAAATATATATATTTAAATTTTAAAAATTTTTTCGCCAAAGGAGACAAACTATAGGAGACTGATTTTATAGTCTCCTACGGTTTATCTCCTTCTCTGGTTTTGTCTTATGAAATCTAAAATTTTTAATCTAGGAAATTGGAAAAGAGAATCTCTAAACCAAACTAAGGTATTTTCTTGAAAATACTATTTAACATTTAAATAGAACATAGATAGCTTTTAGGTTTTCTGCCTGAGTGGAAGTTGGGTTTGGAAGTTGATGTCCCATTGGTGTTGAGCATGTAGTTTTTGTTATGAATGTTCTTAACCCACTCTGTGAGTAACTCAAACACACAGATGTCACATCTCTCCAGAGCCAGTCTGTATGGCAACCAGATTAGTTTCTAAACCTAGACTCCTCAATACCTTTTAATTAATTCAATTTAAAATAACAAGAAATTTTAAAATACTTATAAACAAACTAAAAAATTTAGGCTGAATGTTGGTAGCAAGTCCACTTTAGAGGCTGACCTCTGATGCCCCTTAGTGACCTCCTCAGCTTTCCTGTCAGCCCATTTAATCCAGTGAGATACCAAAGCACCAATCGTTCTATTACTTACAAAAGGAAAGAGAAAAATGTGACTTGTATTTAATAAGGTACCTTGTTTTTTACTCTTTTCCATAACAAATAAAACATGAAAATAAAAAAGTAAATAAAACAATTACTGGGTTTTTAGGTTTAGGTATAGCCCCTGCTCAGCATTATCAACCATAGATCCCATTAAACAGAATGTGAACCAAACCGCAACTTACTTAATTCAGCTAACTCATCTATGGAGGGCATCAGAAACAAAACAAAACAAAACAAAACAACCCTCAGCAATCCATATTGAAACTTCCACATTGTTCTTATTGGCCTTTTTATATCCAGTAATCACAAGATTATAGCAACCACATGGATGGAACTAGAGGGTATTATGTTAAGTGAAATAAGCCAATCAGAGAAAGACAATTATCATATGATCTCTCTGATATGAAGAATTTGAGAGGCAGGGGAGGGGGTTGTGGGTGTGGGGGAGGGAAGTGAAACAAGATGGGATCCGGAAGGAGACGAACCATAAGAGACTCCTAAACTCAGGAAACAAACTGAGAGTTGCTGGGTGATAGAGCAGTAGGGATAGGATGGCTGGGTTATGGACATTGGGGAGGGTATGTGCTATGTTAAGTGCTATGAAATGTGTAAGCCTGATGATTCCACAGACACGTACTCTGGGGCAAATAATACACTATAAGTTAATAAAAAATAAAAATTAAAGAAAGATTATATCTGGACTCAGAAGACTCTAAAGAAATTAAGAGATGATGTTTCTGGTGTTCCATTTAATTTAATTCCTATTACAAATAATTTTTTCCTAAATATATGTAAGGAGAACCCAGGAAACTGACTTTTCTACCACAAAAGCACCATGGCCAATTCATTAGCCACGTTAAATAATTTGTTTCAAAAAAGGGCTATTCATGCCCCAACACACAAAGAAAGGGTGGGAGAAGTTGCACTGGAGGATCAGTGGGTCTTAGAAATTCAGGAAGTGTCTATCTGGGGATCATGTAGAGACTTTCAAATAATTCTGACCAAACCTCAACCTCTCTGAGTAAGAATATATGGTATAGCTATGGCTCTAGGCTGAGTCCTTGATGAATGAGGAAAAATTAATGAGAGGATTTCTGGCCCACTGGCTCAACTCCAAGAGAAACATAATATTATTGGATAAGCAATCATGTCTTTGCACTGCTTTCATGGAAATATCCCACCCTTCTTTTTCAACCAGGATAAAAGATAGCAAAAAAGTCACAAAACAGAGTTTTAGCTTTCTATCTTTCTAGCATAGCAAAATCTAGCAAAATAAAGTAATTTAAGCAAAAATACTTTCTTAGCACAGGATACTAAAGACAACTTTTGTACATGTTAATATATTACTCAAACCCATAAGCTTTTGTTGATTCCTCAATAAGTAAATATTTTGTTTTGCTTTATATTTTTGCACACTCCAGAAATAAGGGAACAATTACAGTTTCCTAAACCAACTAAATTCTCACATATACTGTGCCTACTGCCTCTAGTACCCATTCTACTTGTATCTATCTGGTTAATTCCTATATATTCTTAGAATCTCATTCAACTGCTGCCTCCCCTAAGAATTCTGCCCAACTTTCCCAGACCTATATAGTTTCTTATCCATATCCCACTGCACATTATATGCAATTTATGTTAACAGTCATTTGCCTATGTGCCTAGCTCCTCACTAGACTCTGAATTCTAAATTTAAGGGTAGAGTCAGGGATCATATTTTTACCCCATAATGTCTTGCATAATCCCAGGACCTAAAAGAAGAACAGAACATTTTTATTGAATTAATGACCCAAAGTAGACATGATTTAGCCAATTGTGGGAATAATTTAACTCTTCATTGTAAACATTTAAATGTAGTATAGAACCCCTCAAGGCTGAAACAATGCAAGGCATAGATGCATATCTATACACAATCAAATAGCTCTTCTCCATGAAGCAGTTAAGCAAAGTGTCACTACATTAACGCATTTTTCAAATCCTTATATTCTGGCCACCATTTCCACATCTCCCCAGAGAGAAGTTAAAGGCATGATTAAAACAACAATAACAAAGATTCTAACAAAAACCCTATTTCCAACTTAGTGAGACTTTTTGTCTCTGTTTCTTTCTCTCTCTCACCATCTTTCTCTTTTTTTCTCTCTCCCCTATATATTAAGGAGGAGGACTAGATAGGATTTTTCTAGGTGTGGTGAATGCTCTTGATGTTTCTTATAGGTTGCCTTCCTGATTTCTTGTGGTCTCAGAAATCACACTTCAGAGTGATTCACCCAACCACTCAATGCTTTGGGTTGTTTAAGACTCTTTCATTTCCTTAACAGTTCTACATATAAGGCAGTTGTCTATTATCTGTGTCTGTGACTGTGATCAGTCACTAGTCAAAGAAGAAAAATTGTGATTCACCTCAGATGATCTTTGCTTATGCATAGATATATGTCACTGTCTGCATTTATGGTATATGTGTGTCTATGTGTGAAAGAGAGAGACAAACAGACGCACACACACCCACACACATATGCTCAGAAGCACCATGATTGTGTACAGTCCTTTAGGCTGGCAGCCTTGATGCAATGTTCAGTCTTTGAAAATCCCTATTTGGAACATTAGAAACATCTGGAGAAACCACATTTTCATGTTGAAATAAAGATAAGTTGTCATTTCTGCTACTCATTTTGAATTTATCCCACAGCCTGATGAGAGAATTTTGCCCAGAGCAAGTTATAGAGTACGTAACTAAAAAAGAAAAAAAAAATTAGTAAAAGAAAAAAGAAAGAAAGAAAAAACAGAAGTTAGGAAACTGATTTTATAGCATTCAACAGAGGTTTCCTTAATTACGCCTCCAAATATGCATGGTCCATCCTAGTGAGTGGGCTCCTGGGAGATACTGCACTGCAGGCAGTAAGATCCAATACAGTCATGGGATACTACCCAGGCCCATATATCAGCCTCTATTGTTTTTCCACCTACTAAGTTTAAATAACATTTTTTAAATAACATTTTTTAAAAGATTCTATTTATTCATTCAAGAGGGAGAGAGAGCTGGGGAGGGAGAGAGAGCTGGGGAGGGAGAGAGAGCTTGTGCAGGCAGGGGGAGGGGAAGAAGGATACGCAGACCTCTGCTAAGCAGAGAGCAGGACATGCGGGGTGGAACCCAGGACCCAGAAATTATGACCTGAACCAAAGTCGTACACTCAATAGACTAAGCCACCCAGGCACCCCTAAATTTAAATAATAATTTAAACTTCTGCTTAATAATGCATGTATTTGGTCTAGAAATTTAGGAAAATGCAGTATAAATATAAGGTCCCAGGTTGATGCTCAAGAATCATATTTTCTATTTCATACTTGGGAGATTGTCTTCTTGGCCCTGTGATTAAAAATCATAATTTTTAATGTGTCTTATCCAGAGAAAGTGATGCAGTTTTATAGAAGTCCATCCAACTGGAGCAAGCCCTGGAATGCAGCTTACCTATGTTGCAGTGGCCATTGTGGTGAATTCAGTGACTTTACAGCCTCTGCCCAGGACAGTCTGTTGCTCAGCTGAGTGTCCAGCTAATGAATTACATGGGGAATTTATACATAGATCAACAGAACTGCCTTCATCTTTCTTTCCTTCTCTTGAGCTCCCAGAGTGATCTCCCACTAAGAGGGAGTCCTTTCATTTGCTCATGGTTCTAATGCACTTGTGGGAAAAAATATCAGACATTTTTGGTTTTTGGATTTCATACTCAAGTTTGAATATGTGGTTTCATTCCAAAAATACCATAAGAAAGTCTGAGGAGTAGCAACGCCAAGGGGAAAAAATAGCTGACATTGAGATTCAGTCTTGAACATCCACAAATATTTCTAGAATCCTTTTTTTTTTTTTTTTTTTTTTGGTCAAGGAGACTTTTCTTCAAAGAAAAGCTTAGTCATTGAAAACCCATATATATAAAAGAAATGAGTAAGAAAGACTCTTCTTGAAACAAGCCTGAATCCTGCCTCTTTACTTCTTTTCAAAGTTCCTCCAAGGCACTCAACAAATAAGTTTGAAAATCAGTGCCTGGCTCCGGTTTCCAAACTGTGCTCCAGAAAATATGAATCTTTTCAGGTGTTTCCCAAAGACTTCTCTGGTCAGAATTCTGTCACATGCTGTATGCCATATTCTCCTTTTGCAGTCTCAAAGTTTACTTGAATATAGGAAGACTCCAGGGAGTTCTCACACAAAAAGATTTAATACCCCATGGAATCTTTAGGTCATGGACACAACCTTATATTCTAGACTGCCAGACCATGGCATTTCCCCTGGTTCCCTTAAAACACACTATTCCTTTGGGGGAGAATATTCACCTGACTTATTGGACTACTTTCTTCAGGGAAACAGCTCTGAGTAGGGGCTGGGATGGTGGAGAGGTGCAAGTAAATCAGTGGGGCCCAGAGGAGCAGAGTAGGGAATGTAAACAAGGGGTATAAACACAGGAACCAGCGTTTATGTCAATTGGAGTAAAAGTCATATCGTCTCTCTGTTGCCCTCCATGTAGACAAAATCCAATAGAGAACCCTCTCCTGACAATCTTACATTTCCTCCTGAATCCCTCAACAACCTCTTTGAAAACTGTAAGGCACAGCAGCAAAGCATATCAATCAAATGATGGGTGTCTCTCCCTCTCTGAAAAAAAAAGTCCTCCAATTAATTTAAATATTTACTTATTAGTCTACTTCTAGTCGTATAATGGCTTCAATTTCCTTACAAGTATGTACACGTAAGTGATTTCCGAGAAATGACACAAAGAACAAGCAGTGAAAAACACAAAACAAAAAACTAGAAAGAGTTGTTATATGGCTCAAACAGATCATGCTATAAATCTATGAGTACAAATTTTACAAAATGGTGTTCCTTATCCTCCTTGTCAAAATAGATTAACAATTGTTTTTTTTCTTCTTCTTGTAACTTTTCATTTCCTTTTTCTTTTCCTTTTTTTGTAAAGGAATGAATGAAATGCTTTTGGTAAACAGGTAAACCAAAAAATCATTCTGAGCCATGACCTCAGCCATCAGCTGTCCCCATATTTTCTAACATCCTGAAATTTTCCATTCGACTTGGGTGGCTGATTTCACCTTTTTTTCCCTGGACCTCTGTACCCTGTGGAGTTTGGGACACCACCAAAGACAGGGAGTGAACCCGACACCTGTCTGTGGTCTCCTGGCTCCTGCTCTACGTGCACAAAGTGAGGGGGGAGAAGCCTGAAGGCCACACTGTCCTCCCACACAGACTGGAGGAGGATGCTGGAGGATGAGGAAAATTATCTCTGGGAAACGTTTAAAGGAAAAAAGAATTATGCACCAAAGCTTTGCCCCAGATGCAAACGGAGAAGGTTTAATTAACCTTTACTTTTTCCCATTAGATTGGTGAATATTTGGATCACTTGAGAAATATTTTCTTACCCTCTCAAAACAGATCTGAGCCAGAGATAAACATATTAAAATCCTAATTGTGAAAGCAAATAAAAAGATGTCCTTCATGGGAGGTTTTAACCATCACAGTTTCAAACTTCAGTGTAATGGAAAGTTTTCAACACCTATTGGGTACTCACCCCATCTGAGAGATACGACTCCAAATCTAAATTTTGTTTTGAGAAAAGTGCTCAGAAATGAATGATACACATGTAACCACTCTAAGTTATTACTTTGAAGGAAGTAAATTTTGTTTTCTGGGGGCACCTGGGTAGCTCAGGGGGTTAAAGCCTCTGCCTTCAGCTCAGGTCATGATCTCAGAGTCCTGGGATCGAGCCCCGCTTTGGGCTCTCTGCTCAGCGGGGAGCCTGCTTCCCCAACTCTCTCTGTCTGCCTCTCTGCCTGCTTTCGATCTCTCTCTCTCTCTCTGTCAAATAAATAAATAAAACTTTTAAAATATTTGTTTTCTGAATATTCCCATTGCCCTCAGTATTTTTTACAGGACTGTTGTTCTTGCATATGAATATAGTTCTTTTCTTTTAGGAAATTTTTAGCTATGAAACAAAACTGACTATCCTGCCAGTACCTATATTAACAGAACAGGGGATAGGGAAGGTAATCTCTTTTTGTAGCTTTCACCTTGAAAGGGGTCTCTGTTGTTGACTAACTAATGTAGAAACCATGCTGATCTGCCTGAGATAGCCGGTGCCAATGACAATTTTTGTATTAGGAGAAGCAAAACTCAACTTCTGGATAAATCTAGCATCATCATCACCATATTCTTTCCTCTTACCTACATTCTAATCCTGTGAAAAATTTTTGGTAATTTTCTTCCATTTTCGATCAACATAATCTCCAGCAAGCATTAGAAGTTTGGAGGTTGCCCTCCATTTCATTCGTCACCTTGTCACCTATGAAGTGCTGGTAATAAGCAACTGCACAGAGCCATACTCCACTGTTTCAGCAGCCCGTTTCCACACGTCATGCTTCTACACAGAGTCACATGTGACATGGATTAAATCATAACCCCCCAAAGCAATAATACTGTCAAAGCTCAATATAATATAACAACTGAATCTCTATCTCTGCAAATCATTAAAAAAGGAAGTTGTGCTATATTTCCATTTTCTATAGAAACAGACCACCATGTCCATCCTGACATTTTTACCCTAAATTTAACATATTATTCATCTAACTGGAAAAATCCACCTCATACCTACTTTTATTCCCTATGATGTGTATTCTTTCCATGTTAATACTCTAGACATTAATATTTAGTATCTTACTTTGTACACAGATATTAAAAGATAGTTGACTTGCCCTTATGGCTTATATTTTTCACTTAATTTTGAATTATATATCTTAATGAACAAGTAGCTTAAAACCTCCCCATCAACAAAAAACAAGAAAAAAGCTTTTGAGATTATGATCAATGCATTTGCAAACATTAAGTGACTCTTCATACAATACCTCTTTGCAAAAGAATTTTTCTGGTAATAATACCCAAGTCTCCAGAGATTTCCCTGGCCTTAATTCTGCAATCTAGTTTGGATCTGTACTATGCATTATGATGGACTTGTTTTCCTCTCTATAATGACGACTCAAAACCATCAGAAAAGCAAGCTTCTTTTTCCATATTGCTTTACACTGGGTGCTGTGGAAATCAAGAAAGAATGGCACCTTTGGCATCTCCAAGATTACTAGGTCCTTTGCCAACACATGTTACCTGCAGAGATACAAGAGCTCTTGGCCTGCGAGGGCGCCACTGAAGAACATGGGATCCTGGTTACTGCACCCTCTTTGGAGCCACCATATTGGTAATTATTCCTGGACTAAGTGAGGAGGAAGATGCTCTGCAGAAGAAATTCAACAAGCTCAAGGAAAAGAAAAAAAGACTTTGCTGGCCCTGAAGAAACAAAGTAGTAGCAGCAGAGCCAGCCAAGGCAACCAACTGGTGAAGTCAGGAGCTGTCAGTGCCCTCAAGGCTGAGACCAAGAACCCAGGCTTCATTTGTTACCTCCTGTTCTCAAACTTTAGTGGGGAAGTTCATTGACCCTAAGAAGGGGCCAGTACCCACTTTTCAACTATTCCAAAAGAGCATACCTACCCCGGAGGAAATCTCTGAGATTTTTGGGTCTTCCAGTGACGGACTTCAGGAACTGGGGCCAGTTGCAGAAGAGGCAGAGGGCCCAGGGGCTGGTGAGGTTCCCCCTCAGAGCTTTGACTGGCCCTCTGAAAAACTTGGTGGTTTTTCACCAAATGTCACAAGACAGGGACCACTATCAAAAAATAGAATTCCCTTTCCACAGTTTGGACTCATTCCCTGAATGCAGGGTCCCTCGGAAAGAGTATACTGTTTAGGTGTATGGAGAGAACATAATGCCCACCTTCTTCCATGGGGCCTTCTCTCCTTTTGGAAACATCATTGACCTCTCCGTGGACCCACCCAGAAACTGTGCCTTAGTCACCGATGAAAATATGGCATCATCAGATCAGGCCTTTGCTGAGCTCAATGGGATCCATGTAGAATTGGTACAGCTCAAAGTCAGTATTACCTGCAAAAAGCCTATGCTGTATCCTCCCAATGGCAAGTCTGTCTGGGGCTCCACTGCTGTCCAGAATAGCCCTAAGCATTGCCACCTGGACAAGAGGATCCAGCCTATCTACAGTGATGATGTCTTCAAGGAAAACCTTGTGGATGGCTTCTAGGAAAGGGAGCTCAACTCCATCAGTCCCATCTGTACCAACACTGGTCTCAGCAAAGTGTTGAAGTAGAAGCTCAACAATAACAGCAACAACAAAATCAAACAACAAACAAAAAAGATACAGGAGCTCTTTCCCCTCCCCCCAGTTTTATTGAGAAATATTTGACATGCATCACTTCATATATATAATGCATATGGCTTGAGCTGATGGTTTAATTTACACATGTGGTGAAATGATTATTGTAATAGGTTCAGCTAACATCCATCTTCTCATGTAGCTACAATAAAAAGGAAAAAAGAAAAAAAATCTCCTTGTGATGAAAAAGAAAAAAACATTCTCCTAGGATTTACTCTCTTAACAACTTTCCTGTATACCATAGAGCAGTGTTAGCTCTAGTCATCATACTGTATGTTACATCAATCGTACTTATTTACCTTCTACTGGAAGTTTGTTCCTTTGACCACCTTTCTTCCACTTCCCCAACCCCTGACCTCTGGTAACCACAAGTCTGATCTCTTTCTAGGAGTTGTTTTTATTTGTTTCTTTTGCTTGTTTTTGTTTTTAGATTCTATCCATATGTGTGATCATACAGTATTTCTCTTTCTCTGACTTATTTCTTTTCTTTTTTTTTTTTAATTTTTATTAACATATAATGTATTATTTGCCCCAGGGTACATGTCTGTGAATTGTCAGGCTTACACATTTCATAGCATTTAACATAGCACATACCCTCCCCAATGTCCACAACCCAACCACCCTATCCTTACCCGCCCCCTCCCTCCCAGTCAACCTTAGTTCGTTTCATGAGTCTCATGGTTTGTCTCCCTCCCCATCCCTTCCTGTTTCGTTTCTCTCCCCCACTCCCCCTTAACTCTGGCCTTGCCTCTCAAATTCTTCATATCAGAGAGATCATGTGATAATTGTCTTTCTCTGACTGACTTACTTAACTTAGCATAATACTCCAGTTCCGTCCACGTCGTTGCAAACAGCCAGATTTCATTTCTCTTGATGGCTGCATAGTATTCCATTGTATATATATACCACATCTTCTTTATCCATTCATCTGTTGATGGGCATCTAGGGTCTTTCCATAGTTTGGCTATTGTGGACATTGCTGCTGTAAACATTTGGGTGCACGTGCCCCTTCGGATCACATTTGTGTCTTTAGGGTAAATACCCAGTAGTGCGATTGCTGGATCATAGGGTATCTCTATTTTCAACTTTTTTTTTTTTCAACTTTTTGAGGAACCTCCATACTGACTTATTTCACTTAGCATAGTGCCATCAAGGTCCATCCACGTTGTCACAAATTATGGGATTTCCACACTTTTTTATGGCTGAATAATATTTCTGCAGCTTCTTTACCCATTTTTCCATCGATGGGTACTTATTTCTGTGTCTTGAGTATTGTAAATGCTGCAGTGAATGTGGGGGTGCAGGTATCTTTGTAGTTTTTTTTTTGTTTGTTTCTTTCAGATATATTCCCCCAAGTGAAACTGCTGGATCATATAGGGTTTTATTTTAATTTTTTGAGGTTCTCTAAACTGTTTTCCATAGTTGTACCAATTTACACTCCTACTGTTAGAATGACCATCATCAAGAAGACAAGAGAAAACACGTACTGTCATGGACGTTCTTAACTTCCAAGACCTGCTGACTGGGGCGTGACTGACCAGCATGTGCCACTATGACCAGCAAGTGGAACCAATGAAATTACTCATTCTGTGACCAGTGGTAATCATCTCCCACTGTGAGGGCCCAGAGGGCCCTGAAGGAGGCCCCACTCACAATGACTGTGTTGTTTGCCAGGCATTTCTTTCACTCCCACTAGGAGGGCTACCCATATACAGAATGAGCTCTGCTACTGATTCTACTGACACCATTTTACATTCAATTATCCCAGTGTTCTAACAGAGAACCTTTTTAAAGTCTCCAGAAGCAAACAACCTTGAAAATGATTAGGAATGTAGTGTTCAAACTGGGTTTTTTTGTCTCCATGAAAGATGATAGAACCTGGCTTCAACATACTATGTCAGAGAGTGATGGGTGAGCTCTCATGCTGGGCCCAAAGCCTGGAAACAGCAAAGGCCTAACCGTATACATGATATGCTAATCTGTTTGCATAAAGTAAGTTGGTTATTCCTCAGCCCTACATCTAGCATTACCAAATATAGCCATATGCTTAATTTAGAAGTGATATAGTAACCTGCCTCAAAGGGAAAAGATCTCTGACCAACTTCCTGCTCCCTCCCTCCAGCCCCATAGAGTGGTGGTCACTCCTCTTAGAATCTTTGGAAGCTTTCCTGTTTCTGAGCTTACAAGCTAACCGCCTGTGTTCTTGAGTGCTTACCACATACTGACTCACAGCATCTTAACTTCAGGGGCTGTAGCTGGGAAGCGGGCCACATCAACAACCCAGCACCACCAGGATATTCAACACAAGTGGGTGCCAATTTATTCAACCACAGATTGTAAGGCTAATAATCAAATCTTACCCCACCCCACCCCAGATGCTCACACTCTGGATTTATATAACTGAAAGCAATCTTTACAAATCGTCAGAACTCTTCAAATTGACTTTGCATAAATACTGTACATGGCCTCATTCCCAGGCACTTTTCAAGGTGAACAAATAGTGTTTGGTGCATCGCCATCATGGACTCACTTAAGAACAAAGGCACAGGAGAGCAAATAGTAGTCAGAATGCGTCAGAGTGCTCATTTTTCCACTAGAGTAAGTGATTGGATTGTTTCTAGCAGGACAGTGTGTGTGATATATGTGTGAGTGTGAGTGTGAGAATGTGTGCTTATGAGCTATATATTGATAAGGTATGACAACCTATGCAGTTATAGACTATAAAGTCATAAGCAAAATGGCCCCATGTTGTCCATTCATTTTCTTACTTACTCATCTATTCAACAAATACTTATTCAATAAATATGGGTGACTGGCTACATCACAATAAAGAAGTAATAATGTACTAATTTTCAAACATGGTTCAAAGAACCTTAATAAAATAACTTGCTTTATTCTCATGAAAATCCTTTGATGTGGAGCTGTTACTATTTCCATTACACAGAAGAGAAAACTGAACACTAAGTCACTTGCCAGGCCATGGAGTTGGGACAGCCAGAAGTAGCAGAGCCAGAGCCCCACTCCCTGCATGACATCAGGCTGTCTCCCCATGCATCTGGCTTGAGAGAAACAGCACAGAAATTAAGCCAGACCTACCTCCCCACCTGCTGTTGTGAACCCCAAGGAGAGAGGACACGTCCTAACCCAGAGTCTCCCCAATGACCTCCTTTCCTCAGTGTTAGACTGTAACCAGGCCATATGTTTTTGGAAAAACATATGGAATGTTATAATTTTGTAGGTCCATACTAAAAATATTTGTTTCTCTTAAATGAAATACCAAGAGTAAAGCTTTTGGTGTCCCATGACTAACAAAAGAGAGCACGGCAGCATCTGGCTGGGTGTGAAGACATACTCTACCAAAAGGGAATGCATGCCCAAGGAAGACCTGGGACATACCACTCTAAGCCTTCTGGGGAAAACCCAGCCATCTGAGAGAAGGCCAGGTGAGTAGTGTGCTTTACACTTCCACATTCAGACCTCCTGTGAGTTGTACACCTGTAGTGCTGCCTGAACAGAGAACAGTGGAACTCACACCCTAAGCCTTGTCTGAGTCTCTAGACCAGGACCACATAGGAAGAGGGGTAACCATCAGAACCTGTTAGGAAAGATACTTCTGTTCTGGTGAAAGCTTTCTAATGACCACTACACAGAAGCCAATCCTGACTTTAGTCCTGCCACTAAACACTTCCGAAACTCCTCAACAGCTCCAGATTGCTTGGGGAAATGCAGGATACTTTCCTTTGCAAAACAGATGCTAAGTGCTCATCTAGTACCTCTCTTCTATCCTACTGAGTTGACCACCAATATGCACATATGACTTGCCTCCATGCTTAGGTCATACCATCTCCTACCTGACCTTTCCCTATCACATAAGCCTCGATTCACCTCCAACCACCTGGAAATCACTCTTAACTCTCCCCCTTGGCCTCCACACCGAGTCAGATACATTTCATTCCTTCCTGTTGCTATGTGCTATCCTTCTGGGTAAGGGTATATTTGCCCAGAAGGTCCATTTCAAGGCTGAAATAAAGTTTAATTACCTGTGATTATGAATTATCAATCTAGAAGTCCAGTGTTTTCCAAAATGAGCTTTGTTGATCTCTAGAAAATGTGAGTTCTGGAACACTTAATGTATTTCAGTCTTAATTATAATAAAAAATATATTTTATCAGTTATAAAAACTGTCACAGTGAAATTTTGACTTGAAAGATGTCCTCATAGGATAAAAATTTACTTCCTTAAGTAAATTACTCTCAAATTAGTTTTTAAAACAATTAGGTTCCTGGCCCCTGGGAGATCTTCAAACCATGGGTTATTCACATTTTTCCTTTAAGAGGAAACCCTGGATATTATCCAAGTTTTGAAAAATATTGGAACACTAAGTATGACCTTAACTATGTAAAATGTATTCACAGGAAAAATCTGAAAATGAACAGAATAAATAGCTAACACTGGATATTTCCAAAGGGAGACAAGGGTAATTTGTTATTTTCATGCTCATGATTTATTTTTATCCTAGAGAAAAAAAGTAAACTTTAAAAATATATCAATAATATGTGGACACCATTAGAAATAATATTCTGAATTTAGCAATCAAGTTACCAAGTAAAAATCTAAAAACATTTTTTATTAATGTGAAAAAAGTTAAGATATGGATATTTTTGTAGGTTTTCTAAAGTTCTGTGATTTATATATTCCTATAAATGGATATAGGTCTGAAATTATTCATATTGGAGAATTTTTAAAGACTATATATTAGATTACTTAAAACATAACAAAAACACAGCCTCCAGCATATTCATAGTATATAGTCCGTCATAGTTAGAGGATGACACTCCTGCTCTCTGGGATACACCTCACAGTGACCCTGGTGGGGGAGGAAGGACAGGCAAGTAGGTAGGGACATGAGGAAAATAAACCCAGCAATTAACCCAGTACAGGGAATTGTTGATGCTACATGTTGGGTAAATCAGGTTTATTTTACTCTTCTCCTTACTTTTCATGTGTGTTTAAAAGTTTCCATATTAAACATTAAAAAAAAAAAAAAAAACCACAAAACCAACCAACATTAACCACTCAGTGAGATACTATTATCCACCCATCAGAATGGCTATAAAAAAGATTGATAATACCAATTGTGTCTTAAAGCTCTCAAAAATCAAATCTGTTTAGGAGACAAAAACTCCTTATAGTGAAGCTTATATTTTTCAAACATAGATTGCATAAAAACTTTATGGATTTATTATCCCTTCCAAGCCTGAATCTTTGTGTGCCTTGATAAATGTTCATGTTTGAATCATGTATGCATTTACTTGGAGATAATATTCATGTGTGTGTGTATGTGTGTGTGTAAACCTAGCTACACAAAATGCATATACTTCTACCCTTTCTAGACATGATGAATTTGGCTCAGGCCAAAAACTACAGGAGGCTAGGCAAAAACTTGCTGATAAGCATGCGTCAGTGACAGAGCACAGAACCTTGACCTTTTTATCATACTGTATATATCGTAGATCCCTATATTAACATGCCCTTTAGAATTTTCAAACATTAAAAGAGTTCAGTATGACTCAGTGCTGAGCAGTGAAAAGTTTTCATATTTTTTTATTCCATTTACTTCAAAAGTAATAGAGTCATGAGCAGTTTACTGTATTTCCTTTCTATTTAAGAATGTTGCCTAATAAATAAATGAGATGCGAGTGCAATGTTGTATTACTACAGTTCTTAAGTTTTCATTCAATTACAGTACATCATGACCATCATTCTAGACCTGATACTTTATATTGCATTATAATGTTGAAATATTCTCTTAGCTCAATAGTTATGACTATTTTTTTCTGATCTTTTAAGTCTAACATTGTATAGACAGGTTTTATTTTCACAAGAAAAAATATGCATAAAACACTAGAATATTATTTATAAAAAAGGATGTTGAAATAAGGCACAGAGGTGTGAAAAAAACACAAATAGATATAAATAGAGATACAGATAAAGATAGGGGTAGGAAGAGAGGGAGAAGGAGGAAGGAAAGGAGGGAGAAAATAGAGGAGAGGAAAGGAGGGAAGGAGAGGGAGAGAGAGTGGAGGAGAAGACGGAGAGAGGGATAGTGGGGAATGAAAACCTCTGTGACCACTACCACATAAAGAAAGGGGCTAGGAGCCCAGAAAATCCAGCTGTGATTTGCCCAATCATTATGACCCTCAAAAGTAACCACAATACAGATTTATAAAACTAGTTTGTTTTTTTAACCTTATATAAATAAAATTGTAGTGTATATATTCTCTTGTATCTGGCTTCTTATTTAAACTTTAAGATTGTGACTCACCCTGCTGCTGAATGTATCTATTGTTAACACTATTTCAGTGTTCCTTAGAGCTCATCGCACACATGTATCACAACACACGTATCTATTTTGCTGTAACGGACATCTGAGTGGTTTCCAAATATGAGCTAGTATAAATAATGTTGCTGTGAATATTCTTGAACAAATCTCTGGGTGCCCTGTGTATACACTTCTGTGGGGTATATACACCAAGGAGAAAAATTTCTGAGTTTTTGTAGGTAATGCTTTTTCCCAAGTGGTCCCTATTGAAAGAAGAAAAATGTGAAACAACTCATTGCTTGCCTACCCACAAGTGCCAGGAAACTAATTTAAGAACAATGTACTTAACAAACAAATTTGAGAGTAATTTACTTAAGAACCAAAATTTTACTCTATGAATATATTTTCCCATTGAAATTTATCACTATAAAAGAAGTTTTTATAACTAAATTTTCTAGTTTTTCAGTGTGGGTGCAATTGAATTATCTGCTAAACCCTGATTTCCCCAGAGGGTTTCTAATATGGGAAATGATGTCTTACAGCAAGCTTCCTTTTCTAAAGATTCAGAAAAACACATAAAAACACTTTAGTATGAGATGTGACCTGGTAATGAGACGATATTTATGTTTATGCATACAAATGACTGCTGTTTCTTTAAATTGGCCATTTGGGACAGCTGGACATTTACAAAAAGAGGAGAACCTCAATTAAATAGTGATGCATGCAGTGTCCCCAGGTAGACAGTGGGCAGAGCTGGCCTGACCCACCTTCCTGCAGTCCCATCTCCCTCCGTGTTGCTACTACAGCAACCTCTGGAAAGGTGTTGGTACCATAGCAACCCTCTGGAGAGCAAGGCCAATCCCATTCCTCCACTGGATGAAACTTTCGGTGGCTTCCCTTTTATCCAGGCCCAAGTCTGAGGACATTTGCCTGGCCCATAAAGTCTCAATAACTTGTCTTCAACATGCATAGCGAGGGTGGTTTTTATTGGAGCTCACTGCATAAAATGCCTTGTGCCTGGCACTCTTTGAGGTGAGTGACCAGTATTATCTCAATCTTCATGCCAACCTATGAAATGGGTACCATTATTTATACCCCCATCTTTACAGATGAGGAGATTGAAGTAAGAGGAGGAAAATGCCATAGCTCAAGTCACATCACGAGGATGGCACACCCAGCCCACAGTGTGACTCTGGGACCAGGCTTGCAGCCACTGTCCCTGCCTGTCCCCACTGCTTGTCACTCATATTCTGCAGTAATGCTGCACCTTAATCTCCGGCTTCATCTTGTGCCCGAGCTGGAGATTCTCATGACACGCTTTTCCCACTGGCATCCCCTTCAGGGTCAGCTTTTGTTCATCTCCGATCCTCTTTCGGGCCCCACTGGACTTTATACTTATCTCTTTGTTAACTTGCTTATTTCAACAAAATTAATTTTTTTCATGTCTGTGTCCTCTACTAGAGTGGGAATTTGTTGAGAAATAAAGTGGCATTGTATTCAAAATCTCAAGAGTCTGCCTGGGTGCTTGGATTGATCATATTAGCAATTTGATAAAAAATTGTTGATTGATTTGATAAGAAGGAAGGCAAGAAAAAAGAAGGGAAGGAGGAGCTAATTTGGATGTTGAATAGTGGAAAGTTGAGTCAGAAATGCCTGGGTTTAAATTCCAGTTACAAATACTCATTAGCTATGAAACAAATAACTAAATAACTAAATCTCCTTGAAGCTTCATTTCCAAATGCATATAATAATCATTAAAATGACTATTTTTGCAGAATTATTCTAAGAATCAGAGATTATGTGAAGTGACTTGCACAAAATATCATTACTATTTGTAATGCTATTTATACTGCATAGGGACATTCTCTTTATCTCTCTGGTGCTCCACATCCTGGATGATGTAAAATCAATTGGGCTCACCTTCAGGAAGAGCAGGGCAATCTCTTCTCTGCCAATAATATACACCACCCATATGCCTAACACTTTTGTAACTTCACAAAAGAGTTCAATTGCTTAAGTACACGCTGCCAGGAGCTGGAAATTAAGAACTTGTGGAAGTCCTTCCATATTACTCAAGGCACTAGAAGATTACACCATTCACTGTGTAATGTTGCAGTTCTCAACTCGAATGCTCATAATTAAAAGGTCAGACACAAACAGATCCTGCACTCATGATACTGCATGTGATGAGGGAACGGTCACTTGTCTCTCCTCCTTGAGGCCCCAGGCAAGCCAAGAGCCCTGGAAGGAGCTGCACACACTGCAGGAGCTGAGCATGTAATATCTTAGAACACTGGTGTGTTGTTCCTACCTTCCTATAAAATGAAGACAAAGCTTATTTTTCTAGGAAACCTCTAGCCCATAAAACACGTGACTACTCATGATTCATTTTGTCATGTTATGAGAATCCACGAGTTCCTTAGCATCACTCCTTAAGCAACTGAAATTTCTATTTGGCAGCAAACAAGTGGGAGTAAAATACTCTTAAGTAAGGAATGCACTTGAAGTGCTTCTATACTAGTAATTATACATTTGGTATAAACACAGGTCCAACTCTTTCCAAAAACTTGATTTATTGTTCGTACTTACACCTGTGAGAGACAAGTGCTTACAGGAAAAGCCTTGACATATTTTATTCATTCACATAGGTCTATGCAACATCTCTGGTGGAAAAGGATATGTGAAGAACAGATGCAATGTTGAGTCCTCACTGTGGCAGCTCCTTTCCCAGTTCTGAAATGAAATGGTTAATGCAAATGTGCATCACAAATGCTACAAGGTTAATCAGTATAATGACTGCAGGAATTCCGAGAGTGATTTTTAAGCATTGGCCATGGATTCAATATAGCAATTTTTTAAAATGCATAGGCCAATTATTTTATAACATAAAAATTTCTGGCATAAACCAAACAAAAAAACAACACGTCTTCTAAGGACTTTCAAGTTAACAACTTTGTACCAATAACAACTACTGGGCATACAAATTATAAATCATGAGTGCATGTCCAATTAGCTATATACGAAATGGAGAAATATCTATGACTTTTTAATGGGCAGTTCATAAAATCTCTGTCTCTCTCTCTCTCTCTTTTTTCTTTTTAAGATTTTTATTTATTTGACAGAGAGAGAGAGATTACAAGTAGGCAGAGAGGCAGGCAGAGAGAGAAGGGGAAGCAGGCTCCCTGCTGAGCAGAGAGCCCTATGTGGGGCTCGATCCCAGGAACCTGAGATCATGACCTGAGCCCAAGGCAGAGGCTTTAACTCACTGAGCCACCCAGCCGCCCCTCTCTCTTTTTAATTTGACACCTAAATGAACATGACTTTCTGAATTGCTTGTGAATTGGTAACAAGTCCACATCAGGGTGAATTAGAGAAGGTGGAGGGAAATAAAAAAGCAGAGAAGAAAAAAAAAAAAAAAACGACAGACTGGCAGATCAGGAAGAAACTGAAGGTAGTGTCTGGGTGCCCATGGATTCCCTACCTAGAGTTCTGCATGCAGCAGCATCAAGGGGCATCTACAGTGAGGAGTGATCACAAGGAATATTAATTTAGAGTAAAATCCCCAAGGGGAGAGCAAACTCAAGGGAAATTTTTGAGAAGGCAATGACAGTGGAGGTCAAACTATCTGATCAAAGTCAGGAGGCAAAGGGGAGTACAGGTTACCCAAGAGAGTTACAAGGGCATCCAGGAAAATATTTGACCCATAGGTGATTATGTAAGCCCACCTCTTACATATTCTCTTGGAGTGAAGTTCAACTCTATCTAAAAGACTAAAAATTAGACATCCAGATTCTACCTATAATCTGTGCTGTGTTTATGGACATTACAAGCTGGCCTAACTAAAGCACTAATTAGTTCCAAAGTATTAGTTAATAAAGAAGCTTAAAAAAGATGAAGAAAGTGTTCATTCTTTGTAGTTGGACAGAACTTAGTTTGAAATTCAGCACTACCATTTCCATGGCCAAGTAAAAACATTAAGCTTCAAACTAAGTTCTGAGGGGTACCTGGGTGGCTCAGGTGGTTAAGCATCTGCCTTCAGCTCAGGTCATGATCCCAGGGTTCTGGGATTGAGCCCCGCATTGGGCTCTCTACTTGGTGGGGAACCTGATTCTCCCTCTGCCTGCCGATTTGCCTGCTTGTACTCATTCTCTGTCTCTCAAATAAATAAATAAAATATTAAAAAAAAAAAAAAAAACCAAACTTAAGCTCTGGAAGTGACTTACCTCATGGTGTCCATGATTAGTCCATGAGTGCCTAGCACATACTGCATGTGTCAAAAAATTTCTTACAAACTTGACTTAGAGCCCTATCTATCTATACATCTATGTCTATCTCTACCTATATCAATATATCTAGATCTATACCTATCTACGTCTATATACTATGAGAGACAGAGATAGAGAATGAAAGAGAGAGATTGAGATTCATGTCTTGTTATTCACAGTAGTTGTGTTCTATAAAGACAACATGAAAACTAAAATAGTGAATATTGAACTATTGCCTCTAAGGAAAATACAAAGTTAGGGTCCAGTGAGTCTCTGGTCACAATATTTCATCAAGCTATCAATATATACCTGATTTATGTATGTTTCTGTTTAGACACTTATTTAATATATATTATTGATTCATTAATTTTGTACTCACAGCTAACAGCACTATAACTTGTGCCTGAACAAAGTTTTCTAACACATGTACCTTCTCTGTAGGGCACATCACTGCTGTTCTGCACTTAAAATACTCCACAGCACCTTGGCACTACATTTGAGGGCCATTTTACACATGAAAATCTCCAACCAAAAAAACACAAAAGTGCAAAAAAACATAGCACTAAGAAGACCACGAAGAGGAGACTAGCTGGCATTCTAAGAGTGGGATCATGAAGTCAAGTTTTGCATCCTTTAACCTCAGTTGGGAACATATATATCAGTCAAGTCAAAGTTTCTCCACTCACCAAACATCCCCGATGACCTTTATTTGTAACCACTTACCTTTAGTATATTCTTGGAAAATAGTTTTGCTTTGTTCCTCATCTAGAGTAAATTTCCATGGCCTCAGTAAGAAAGTAGTATAGCCACACAGCATTTGATTCTTGGTACCTGTTAAAAGTGCAGCCTAGGGGTGCCTGGGTGGCTCAGTTGATTAAGCATATGATTCTTGGTTTTGGTTCAGGTCATGATCTCATGGGTGGAGAGATGAAGCCCCACCTTGGGCTCTGCACTCAATGACAAGTCTGCTTTAAGATTCCCTCCCTCTGTACTGCCCCACATGCTCTTTCTCATGCACGTGTGTTTTCTCTAAAATAAATAAATAAATCTTTTTTAAAAAATAAAATAAATAAAAATGCAGTCTATCTTTCACGTGAAGTGAAAATGGAGTGGTGATTTCTAGAGTTAATAATAACAATACTCTTATGTCAGGGAGGTGAGTGTGCAGAAGCAATCTATAAGAAGGTACTCTGTGCACAGTGTCCATATGTTCACTATTCTTCCAATGGCTAAGATACAGCTGCATGGTCCCTTATGATCAATCTTAAAAAATCATATAGTGCCACTTCCATCACATGCCCGGTAGGAACAATCTCAAGTTTACTGGGATTCACAAGGAGGAAACATAGACCCTACCTTTCAATAGGAAGGGTGTTAAGGTCACATTAAAAAAATATGGGTCAGATGGAAAATATTGTTGTGGGAATCTCTGGAAAATATAATCTTCCACAAGTATATTCCAGACAGTTAAAGAAAGATGTATCTCAAATAGGAATTAATGACCACCTGTGTCAAGTGTTACTGCTAACCTGCAAGACAAAAACTGAGGACTTAACTATTAACATTTTGCCGAGTGGGATTTATTGGTGACCCAGACAAGAGCTTCTTAGATTAGGGTAGTTAAAAGAGGGCGTGAGAGGAATGAAATTGGAGAAAGAGAACACAAACAACTCTGTTAGGACTTTTCTTTAAAAGACAGAAAAAGGAAGGGATAAATAGTAGCTAAAGGTAATAGGGCAAATGAAAGTTTGATTTTGAATTTTTTTATATGAGAGATATTACAATATGCTTCTGAAGGGCTTGATATAGTATTAAGGAAAGATTTATTGATATAGGATAAAGATAATCTTTGAAATTTTTTTTTATTTTTTAAATTTTTTTTATTTTTTAAATTTTATTTATTTTTTTCAGTGTTACAAGATTTATTGTTTTGCACTACACCCAGTGCTCCATGCAATATGTGCCTTCCTCAATACCCACCACCAGGCTCACCCAACCCCCACCCCCCTCCCCTCCAAAACCCTCAGTTTGTTGCTCATAGTCCACAATCTCTCATGGTTTTTTATTGAGTATGTGAGAAAGGACAAGATCTAGTGCACAAGTGGAAGGGCTATTGTTTTATATGAACATTTATCCATAGCTACAAGAGGGCAGATTGGAAGATATAATGGTGGAAGCAAGTGGATGTTTTCTTTTCTCAGTAAAAAGTTGTCAGCTGACAATGAGGTATTAACAATTTGAAGAAAGAAGAAAAGGTGTAACACATTCATCTGGAGAAATGTAATATAATTTCTAGGTAGCAGAGACTCACCTCAAATTGTTGATTGAGTGTTTTCCTCCTTCTGTACTGAGGTGCCCTGGTAAAGACATGGAGTAGGTAGAACTGGATACAACCAGGAGGGGGAAGGGTTAGCCAGAGCAATATGAAGATAAGAAAGAACAAGGAGACTAACAGAGGATAAAAATAAGAGTAGTTATAATGGTGGATTACAGAATTTAAACAGGTTATAAAAGGAGAGGACATTCGGATGGCGAATCAGAGTGAAAGACTATAGAACCAGTGTCTTTTAGACCCTAGTGGGGCCAAAGAATGACCAGAATGGAAATTCTTCAGCAGCATGTGCTAGAAAGATTAAACAGGTGGAAGAAGAGTAGAATTCTTTAACTTTAGATAATGGGAGATGTTGAGCAGACCTAGATATGGGCCAGAGGCAGATGAGGAGTGGAAACAGGATCACTGGGGGACCTGAGGAACCAGAATGTTTGAGTCATCAGCTATGTGGATTCTGAAACTAACAATGACTGTTGTGGTATCAGGACTGACAACAGGATAGGGGTTAACATCTTCAAGAACCAGCATAGGTGCATGACTAGAGAGACTATAGCCTGTGGAAATGAAGATTAGAGAAGAAATAGAATAATTTGATGGCAATGTTCAAAGAACTATGAGAACTATTAGAACTATGAGAGTGGTAAGAGGGACAGTAATCTGAAAGTGGCAATGAGGAACAAGGAGAAACATTTAACATTTGATACAAATATGCAAATGTGTATGTAAGCAATGTAAATCATGGAAAACACATTTGTCTTTAGTGTCCTCTACCCTCCCTCTTCTTAGGTCTGATAACCCCCTTCAGGTAACAATGATCAAAGTCATCAGAATGTCCACTTCACACTTCTGAAAGTCTTAGGGTCATAATGCTTACCCTTGTAGAATGCACTGGTGAATTGATTGATTCAACAGTTATCACTGAGGTTCTCATGGATGTTAGGCACTATTTAAGGCACAGAGACAGCGCAGTAAAAGTTAAGTGATAGTGCTATACTCATGGTACTTATATCCTGGTTGTGGAAACCACACTCTACACATGTGAAGACAAAAGTAAATAAATAATATAAAGATTGTGATGATTAGTGCTAGGAAGAAATTAAATAAGAAACTGTGATGGAGAACAGCACAGGAAGCTGACTTACACAGGGTTCAGGGAAAGACTTTTCAAGCAGGTGACAGTTATAATGAATTACAATAGCTGAAATACAATAGATGGTAAGTAGATTAAAGCTGTATTGATAATATTATAATGCATATAATGTATACATTATACATTATAATGTATATAATGTTACAATGTATATAATGTTGGTTACCTACTTATACTGTGTTTTATTTTATTTTTTAAATATTTGATTTATTTATTTGACAGAGAGAGAGAGAGACAGCGAGAGAGGGAACACAAGCACCGGGAGTGGTAGAAGGAGAAACAGGCTCTGTACTGAGCAGGGAACCCGATGCCGGGTTCAATCCCAGGACTCTGGGATCATGACCTGAGCCAAAAGCAGACATTTAACGACTGAGGCACCCACGTGCCCCTATACTGTGTTTTAAAGTATAATAGACTTTTAAATGACACTAAAGTGAACAACCTTAGTTTTACGTGTCATTTTACATATATAAAAGTTAGTATAAAAAATCAAACTTTAAGCAGAGGTGATGTTGTACCTAAAGTTCCATGATGAAAGCTTGAGTTTTCTTTAAATTACCATGTCCAGTTTATTCATGCCTAACACCATTCTCTGTTTCAGAGCAGAAGACTGTATTAGAACTTTACGTTCTGAGACTGTGCAAAATCTTACTTAAGGCAATTAAGAACATCACTGAAGACTTTAATAGAAAAAGTTGCTGAAAAGTGGAAGCAGGGTAAGAATACTCTCAAAAAACCTGGCATGTATCATTCTGTTACCAGATCAGTGTCCTCTTTTTCCTTTAGTTTTCTTCTTGAGGATAGAAATATGTGGGCTGCCACTGGCTAGATCTCACACTAAGAGGAATTCCTATGAGATTAACAACATTCAAACCAAAGAAGACTATTGATTGACTAGTGACTACCAGAAAGAGGTAATGCTAGATTAATGATACTAGTTTTATGTGCTCAGTTATTTTATACTTTTCCATGTGTATCCAAGCACTGCAATGTGTAATTACAAGATGGATTATATGTAAATGTCTCTCTTGTTATTGCTAACTCCTAAATGTGTTGGAGCTGCTCTGTTTAGTGAGACAGACATAATACTAAAGGACAGAATGTAAATTTTCCCTTCTTAACTTAACAAAACATGGTCATCTCCAATCATTAGGGGATGCCCAAGCCTCAGGTCCCCATTTCCTATTTATATCCATTCTAACTAACATTTGCCAGGTTTAACTTGTCTGTAAAACTATTATAATATTGGTTTGTATGAGCTTTTCATCCTGTGGTTGGAGCTTTGTTTACCTTGGCTTATGAAGTCTCACCTTCAACCAGCACTTTGCAAAGAGGAAGTGTGTTCTTTACCCACATAAAGACAGGTAGACAAATGGCTTCCCCATTCCACTATTCAACTATAGAACTGAAATGATTACAAAACCTTCCAGAATTTAGCACATTGTATGTTCTACCTGATTGAATGACATCACAATAGCATATCAGAATAGTCAGTTAATCAAAATTAAAACAGAACTCACAAAATAGGTCCAAGAGAAACTTCCAGTTATTTCAAGATAGAGTAGCTCTGTTCTACAAGGCCCTCTCCTTTACAACTTAAAAAACAAACAAACAAACAAAAAAAAAACCCTTAGTCTTAACACAAAAAACAAGCATATGTAGACTCTGAAAGATGGAAAGAAGGAAGACATTCTACGAATCTCAGCACTTGAGGAAAAACACAGCAAAGAGCCCACTTGGTTTACTGATTGCTTCCCATATATTGCAGGGTACTATAGAAGCTTCCAATCTAAAACCACTGGTAGCAGAAAAAGACTTCTGGGAAAGCTTGTTTTCCTGGCCAAACAGCCAGAAAGAGGATGGCCTAACAATAGAAAACTTTTTTGAAAATATGTCTTCTACTGCAGGCATACACCAGTAAAAGAACCATACCCTTTTTACCCCTCCCTCTTTCTCTACATTTTCAGTAGGCCAAAAGGGGGCTTGAAATTCCACATCCCCTCCTGCTCTGTGGTGCTCAAATTCCCCTGCTGGGGGAGTGTCACAAAGATTAACCAGGGAGGGAAATTTCCATTCCCCACCAGGGAATTAGTCTCAGGAACAGGGAAGAATATAGCAAAGTTCCAACATCTGTGCTGTCAGTCAGAGAAGGAGAGGAGTAAGGAAGAGGGGCTAGAAAAGTTTCAAAGAAATAATAAATGCAGACTTCCCAAGTCTGGGAGGTGAAAGATATAAACTACATTTTTAAAAAGGTGAGTCAACCTCCAATAGGTTGAACCCATGGAAATCCATGCCAATTCAGCTCATAATTAAATGTCTGAAAACTAAAGGCAAAGAAGAAATTGTTGAGATCAACCAAGAAAGAACTTACCTCCTCAGAAGAACCCCATCTTGAATGAGATCAGATTTCTTACTCCAAACCATGGAAATTAGAAGGAGTAGATACGGGGCGCCTGGGTGGCTCAGTCGTTAAGCATCTGCCTTCGGCTCAGGTCATGATCCTGGAGTCGTGGGATCGAGCCCCGCATCGGGTTCCTTGCGCGGCAGGACGCCTGCTTCTCCCGCTACCATTCCCTCTGCTTGTGTTCCCTCTCTTGCTGTGTTTCTCTCTGTCAAATAAATAAAATCTTTAAAAAAAAAAAAGGAGTAGATACAATATTTATTTAAGTATTAGGAAAAAAGAAAAGAAATGTGAACAATTGATTCAATATCCAGTGAAAATATCCTTCAAGAATTTGAGAGGCAAGGCGGGGCTTTGTGGGGGGGTGGGGGAGAGAAATGAAACAGGAAGGGATGGGGAGGGAGACAAACCATAAGAGAATCTTAGACTCACGAAATGAAGTAAGGGTGGCTGGGAGGTGGGCAGCTAGGGATAGGGTGGCTGGGCTATGGACATTGGGGAGTGTATTTGCTATGGTACATGCTGTGAAATGTGTAAGTCTGACGATTCACAGACATGTACCCTGGGGCAAATAATACATTATATGTTAAAAAAAAAAAAAAAGAAATTAAAAATAGAGCTACTCTATGACCCTGCTATTGCAATACTAGGTATTTACTCCAAAGAAGAAGATGCAGTACAAAGAAGGGCCACATGTACCGCAATGTTCATAGCAGCAATAGCCACAATTGCCAAACTGTGGAAAGAGCCAAGATGCCCTTCAATAGATGAATGGATAAAGAAGATATGGTCCATATATACAATGGAATATTAGGCCTCCATCAGAAAAGATGAATACCCAACTTTTGTATCAAAATGGATGGGACTGGAGGAGATTATGCTGCGTGAACTAAGTCAAGCAGAGAAAGTCAATTATCATATGTTCTCCCCTGTGGAGCATAAGGAAAAACATCGAGGACATTAGGAGAAGGAAAGGAAGGTTGATTGGGGAAAAATTGGAGAGGGAGATGAACCATGAGAGACTGTGGACTCTGAGCAACAAACTGAGAGTTTTGGAGGGGCGGGGATGGGGGTTGGGCGAGCCAGGTGGTGGGTATTGAGGAGGGCACATATTGCATGGAGCACTGGGTGTAGGACATAAACAATGAATCTTGTACCACTGAAAAAATAAAATAAAAGTATTTGGAAAAAAAAAAAAGAAAAGAAAATATCCTTCAACAATGAAGGGGAAAGAAGCGCTCTCTCACAGAGGAAGACAAAGAGAGCCTGCTGCTAGCAAACTGGCCATTGAAGAATAAAGAAAAGAAGATCTCTGAACAGTAAAGAAATATCATGGATATTTTGGCTATGGGCTGGCTATGGCATTGCCTCATGTGTCTTCAGTTTGGGTCCCAGGCTGTGAATAAGGATATGTTGTTATCAGGAATAAAGGCACAGAACTGGAAGCAGCAATGGCTCTTGAAGCTTCTGCTAGGAATAGCACACACCACTTCTACTCATGTTCCATTGGCCAACACAAGTCATGTGTCCAAGCAGCAACAAGTGTTGATTTCTCATCATATTCACATGGGCTGCAGATCAACTTTGCCTCTGCTCCCTTTATCTTTATTCTGGAAGCCACATGCTGAAGAAGCAACTCCTATCTGAGACCTGCAGCACATCACTTATGTAGGTCTTTGGTTGCTTCTCTCAAGCTAAAATCTTATGGAAATGAGCTTCACACCTCATGCCCTTTGACATTTGCATTCAGATTCTTGGGATAATTCCAGACTTCTCAAGAAAATGAAGAAAGTTTTCTGCTCATGACTTCAGAAAGGAAAGAAAACCAGTGGAATGAGTAAAGATAGGAGTAAATAGAATTTCTTAAATCATATCTGATGGTTAAGTCAAAATATATAATACCATCTGATGTGGTCCTGAATGTGTGTATGGAAAATACATCAAGTTTGCTGTTTTTTTAAGAGTATAAAGTATAGGAGCCCCTGGGTGGCTCAGTCAGCTAAGCATCTGCCTTAGCATCTGCCTTCAGCTCAGGTCATGACCCCAGGGGCCTGGTCATGGAGCCCCAGATCGGGTGCCCTGATGGGTGAGGAACCTGCTTTCCTGCTTTTCCCTCTCCCTCTCTCTCTGTGGTTTCCCCTGCTTGTGCTCTCTCTCTCTCTCTCTCTCTCTCTCTCTCAAATAAATAAATAAATAAATAACATCTTTAAAAAAATTTAAAAGGTAATGAATGAGACCTAAATGGAAGTATGTTTGCTACACTTCATTTGGTAAAAGATCAATACCAGTATACATGATATATTATGTATATTTTAATAACCTAATGCAACCTCTAATGAATGTGTAAGATGCGATATACTCAAAAACACTATAAATAAATAAAAATAACACCTACAAAAAGTCAAGAAATAGAAACCAAGGAATGAGAAAGGGAAACAAAGAGAAAACAATGAAATGGCCCACTTGAGCCCTAACATTCCAGTAGTAATCTTCAAGTGTCTTAAATATACCTAATCAAAAGAAAGAAATTAGCAAGAAAGGACACGAAAAATATGTAATATGCTGTCTTCAAGAAATTTGTCTCTGCTCCCAGAATTTATCAGGGCAAAAACTGTTGAGTGTTTCCCTTGAGTGTGCGAAGGATCTGAAAGTGAGGTAGCTGCTCTGGGCCCTCCTCATTTCTGTGGGGTTGCTGAGGACCTTAGCAGGAAGGACCTGGAGATGGACCACCAGATTGCTGTGGTGCGGCAGAGAGATTAAGCCACTCACCAGGACATGTGTCTGGTCACATCAAGGAAACAGAAGGGGAGGGATACTACAGAATGATGTTCCAGAGAACCCACCTAAGCTGCCCATTAAAGAAAAGTTCTGCTTAAAACACTGGCAGGACCTAGAGAGTTCAAAAGAGCTCATAACACTGTTATTCAGGTGGTACATATGAACACTACACGGGGAAACTGTCTTCATTTTCTTGAGAAGTCTGGATTTATCCCAAGAATCTGAATGCAAATGTCAAAGGGCATGAGGTGTGAAGCTCATTTCCATAAGATTTTAGCTTGAGAGAAGCAACCAAAGACCTACATAAGTGATGTGCTGCAGGTCTCAGATAGGAGTTGCTTCTTCAGCATGTGGCTTCCAGAATAAAGATAAAGGGAGCAGAGGCAAAGTTGATCTGCAGCCCATGTGAATATGATGAGAAATCAACACTTGTTGCTGCTTGGACACATGACTTGTGTTGGCCAATGGAACATGAGTAGAAGTGGTGTGTGCTATTCCTAGCAGAAGCTTCAAGAGCCATTGCTGCTTCCAGTTCTGTGCCTTTATTCCTGATAACAACATATCCTTATTCACAGCCTGGGACCCAAACTGAAGACACATGAGGCAATGCCATAGCCAGCCCATAGCCAAAATATCCATGATATTTCTTTACTGTTCAGAGATCTTCTTTTCTTTATTCTTCAATGGCCAGTTTGCTAGCAGCAGGCTCTCTTTGTCTTCCTCTGTGAGAGAGCGCTTCTTTCCCCTTCATTGTTGAAGGATATTTTCTTTTCTTTTTTTTTTTTCCAAATACTTTTATTTTATTTTTTCAGTGGTACAAGATTCATTGTTTATGTCCTACACCCAGTGCTCCATGCAATATGTGCCCTCCTCAATACCCACCACCTGGCTCGCCCAACCCCCATCCCCGCCCCTCCAAAACTCTCAGTTTGTTGCTCAGAGTCCACAGTCTCTCATGGTTCATCTCCCTCTCCAATTTTTCCCCAATCAACCTTCCTTTCCTTCTCCTAATGTCCTCGATGTTTTTCCTTATGCTCCACAGGGGAGAACATATGATAATTGACTTTCTCTGCTTGACTTAGTTCACGCAGCATAATCTCCTCCAGTCCCATCCATTTTGATACAAAAGTTGGGTATTCATCTTTTCTGATGGAGGCCTAATATTCCATTGTATATATGGACCATATCTTCTTTATCCATTCATCTATTGAAGGGCATCTTGGCTCTTTCCACAGTTTGGCAATTGTGGCTATTGCTGCTATGAACATTGCGGTACATGTGGCCCTTCTTTGTACTGCATCTTCTTCTTTGGAGTAAATACCTAGTATTGCAATAGCAGGGTCATAGAGTAGCTCTATTTTTAATTTCTTTTTTTTTTTTTTAACATATAATGTATTATTTGCCCCAGGGTACATGTCTGTGAATCGTCAGACTTACACATTTCACAGCATGTACCATAGCAAATACACTCCCCAATGTCCATAGCCCAGCCACCCTATCCCTAGCTGCCCACCTCCCAGCCACCCTTACTTCATTTCGTGAGTCTAAGATTCTCTTATGGTTTGTCTCCCTCCCCATCCCTTCCTGTTTCATTTCTCTCCCCCACCCCCCCACAAAGCCCCGCCTTGCCTCTCAAATTCTTGAAGGATATTTTCACTGGATATTGAATCAATTGTTCACATTTCTTTTCTTTTTTCCTAATACTTAAATAAATATTGTATCTACTCCTTTTTTTTTTTTAAAGATTTTATTTATTTGACAGAGAGAAACACAGCAAGAGAGGGAACACAAGCAGAGGGAATGGTAGCGGGAGAAGCAGGCGTCCTGCCGCGCAAGGAACCCGATGCGGGGCTCGATCCCACGACTCCAGGATCATGACCTGAGCCGAAGGCAGATGCTTAACGACTGAGCCACCCAGGCGCCCCGTATCTACTCCTTCTAATTTCCATGGTTTGGAGTAAGAAATCTGATCTCATTCAAGATGGGGTTCTTCTGAGGAGGTAAGTTCTTTCTTGGTTGATCTCAACAATTTCTTCTTTGCCTTTAGTTTTCAGACATTTAATTATGAGCTGAATTGGCATGGATTTCCATGGGTTCAACCTATTGGAGGTTGACTCACCTTTTTAAAAATGTAGTTTATATCTTTCACCTCCCAGACTTGGGAAGTCTGCATTTATTATTTCTTTGAAACTTTTCTAGCCCCTCTTCCTTACTCCTCTCCTTCTCTGACTGACAGCACAGATGTTGGAACTTTGCTATATTCTTCCCTGTTCCTGAGACTAATTCCCTGGTGGGGAATGGAAATTTCCCTCCCTGGTTAATCTTTGTGACACTCCCCCAGCAGGGGAATTTGAGCACCACAGAGCAGGAGGGGATGTGGAATTTCAAGCCCCCTTTTGGCCTACTGAAAATGTAGAGAAAGAGGGAGGGGTAAAAAGGGTATGGTTCTTTTACTGGTGTATGCCTGCAGTAGAAGACATATTTTCAAAAAAGTTTTCTATTGTTAGGCCATCCTCTTTCTGGCTGTTTGGCCAGGAAAACAAGCTTTCCCAGAAGTCTTTTTCTGCTACCAGTGGTTTTAGATTGGAAGCTTCTATAGTACCCTGCAATATATGGGAAGCAATCAGTAAACCAAGTGGGCTCTTTGCTGTGTTTTTCCTCAAGTGCTGAGATTCGTAGAATGTCTTCCTTCTTTCCATCTTTCAGAGTCTACATATGCTTGTTTTTTGTGTTAAGACTAAGGGTTTTTTTTTTTGTTTGTTTGTTTGTTTTTTAAGTTGTAAAGGAGAGGGCCTTGTAGAACAGAGCTACTCTATCTTGAAATAACTGGAAGTTTCTCTTGGACCTATTTTGTGAGTTCTGTTTTAATTTTGATTAACTGACTATTCTGATATGCTATTGTGATGTCATTCAATCAGGTAGAACATACAATGTGCTAAATTCTGGAAGGTTTTGTAATCATTTCAGTTCTATAGTTGAATAGTGGAATGGGGAAGCCATTTGTCTACCTGTCTTTATGTGGGTAAAGAACACACTTCCTCTTTGCAAAGTGCTGGTTGAAGGTGAGACTTCATAAGCCAAGGTAAACAAAGCTCCAACCACAGGATGAAAAGCTCATACAAACCAATATTATAATAGTTTTACAGACAAGTTAAACCTGGCAAATGTTAGTTAGAATGGATATAAATAGGAAATGGGGACCTGAGGCTTGGGCATCCCCTAATGATTGGAGATGACCATGTTTTGTTAAGTTAAGAAGGGAAAATTTACATTCTGTCCTTTAGTATTATGTCTGTCTCACTAAACAGAGCAGCTCCAACACATTTAGGAGTTAGCAATAACAAGAGAGACATTTACATATAATCCATCTTGTAATTACACATTGCAGTGCTTGGATACACATGGAAAAGTATAAAATAACTGAGCACATAAAACTAGTATCATTAATCTAGCATTACCTCTTTCTGGTAGTCACTAGTCAATCAATAGTCTTCTTTGGTTTGAATGTTGTTAATCTCATAGGAATTCCTCTTAGTGTGAGATCTAGCCAGTGGCAGCCCACATATTTCTATCCTCAAGAAGAAAACTAAAGGAAAAAGAGGACACTGATCTGGTAACAGAATGATACATGCCAGGTTTTTTGAGAGTATTCTTACCCTGCTTCCACTTTTCAGCAACTTTTTCTATTAAAGTCTTCAGTGATGTTCTTAATTGCCTTAAGTAAGATTTTGCACAGTCTCAGAACGTAAAGTTCTAATACAGTCTTCTGCTCTGAAACAGAGAATGGTGTTAGGCATGAATAAACTGGACATGGTAATTTAAAGAAAACTCAAGCTTTCATCATGGAACTTTAGGTACAACATCACCTCTGCTTAAAGTTTGATTTTTTATACTAACTTTTATATATGTAAAATGACACGTAAAACTAAGGTTGTTCACTTTAGTGTCATTTAAAAGTCTATTATACTTTAAAACACAGTATAGGGGCACGTGGGTGCCTCAGTCGTTAAATGTCTGCTTTTGGCTCAGGTCATGATCCCAGAGTCCTGGGATTGAACCCGGCATCGGGTTCCCTGCTCAGTACAGAGCCTGTTTCTCCTTCTACCACTCCCGGTGCTTGTGTTCCCTCTCTCGCTGTCTCTCTCTCTCTCTGTCAAATAAATAAATCAAATATTTAAAAAATAAAATAAAACACAGTATAAGTAGGTAACCAACATTATATACATTGTAACATTATATACATTATAATGTATAATGTATACATTATATGCATTATAATATTATCAATACAGCTTTAATCTACTTACCATCTATTGTATTTCAGCTATTGTAATTCATTATAACTGTCACCTGCTTGAAAAGTCTTTCCCTGAACCCTGTGTAAGTCAGCTTCCTGTGCTGTTCTCCATCACAGTTTCTTATTTAATTTCTTCCTAGCACTAATCATCACAATCTTTATATTATTTATTTACTTTTGTCTTCACATGTGTAGAGTGTGGTTTCCACAACCAGGATATAAGTACCATGAGTATAGCACTATCACTTAACTTTTACTGCGCTGTCTCTGTGCCTTAAATAGTGCCTAACATCCATGAGAACCTCAGTGATAACTGTTGAATCAATCAATTCACCAGTGCATTCTACAAGGGTAAGCATTATGACCCTAAGACTTTCAGAAGTGTGAAGTGGACATTCTGATGACTTTGATCATTGTTACCTGAAGGGGGTTATCAGACCTAAGAAGAGGGAGGGTAGAGGACACTAAAGACAAATGTGTTTTCCATGATTTACATTGCTTACATACACATTTGCATATTTGTATCAAATGTTAAATGTTTCTCCTTGTTCCTCATTGCCACTTTCAGATTACTGTCCCTCTTACCACTCTCATAGTTCTAATAGTTCTCATAGTTCTTTGAACATTGCCATCAAATTATTCTATTTCTTCTCTAATCTTCATTTCCACAGGCTATAGTCTCTCTAGTCATGCACCTATGCTGGTTCTTGAAGATGTTAACCCCTATCCTGTTGTCAGTCCTGATACCACAACAGTCATTGTTAGTTTCAGAATCCACATAGCTGATGACTCAAACATTCTGGTTCCTCAGGTCCCCCAGTGATCCTGTTTCCACTCCTCATCTGCCTCTGGCCCATATCTAGGTCTGCTCAACATCTCCCATTATCTAAAGTTAAAGAATTCTACTCTTCTTCCACCTGTTTAATCTTTCTAGCACATGCTGCTGAAGAATTTCCA
Source organism: Procyon lotor (assembly GCA_028646535.1). NCBI lineage: Eukaryota > Metazoa > Chordata > Mammalia > Carnivora > Procyonidae > Procyon > Procyon lotor. The sequence goes on from JAQQSY010000033.1 coordinate 65,577, forward strand.
TTCTGGTCATTCTTTGGCCCCACTAGGGTCTAAAAGACACTGGTTCTATAGTCTTTCACTCTGATTCGCCATCCGAATGTCCTCTCCTTTTATAACCTGTTTAAATTCTGTAATCCACCATTATAACTACTCTTATTTTTATCCTCTGTTAGTCTCCTTGTTCTTTCTTATCTTCATATTGCTCTGGCTAACCCTTCCCCCTCCTGGTTGTATCCAGTTCTACCTACTCCATGTCTTTACCAGGGCACCTCAGTACAGAAGGAGGAAAACACTCAATCAACAATTTGAGGTGAGTCTCTGCTACCTAGAAATTATATTACATTTCTCCAGATGAATGTGTTACACCTTTTCTTCTTTCTTCAAATTGTTAATACCTCATTGTCAGCTGACAACTTTTTACTGAGAAAAGAAAACATCCACTTGCTTCCACCATTATATCTTCCAATCTGCCCTCTTGTAGCTATGGATAAATGTTCATATAAAACAATAGCCCTTCCACTTGTGCACTAGATCTTGTCCTTTCTCACATACTCAATAAAAAACCATGAGAGATTGTGGACTATGAGCAACAAACTGAGGGTTTTGGAGGGGAGAGGGGTGGGGGTTGGGTGAGCCTGGTGGTGGGTATTGAGGAAGGCACATATTGCATGGAGCACTGGGTGTAGTGCAAAACAATAAATCTTGTAACACTGAAAAAAATAAATAAAATTTAAAAAATAAAAAAAATTTAAAAAATAAAAAAAAATTTCAAAGATTATCTTTATCCTATATCAATAAATCTTTCCTTAATACTATATCAAGCCCTTCAGAAGCATATTGTAATATCTCTCATATAAAAAAATTCAAAATCAAACTTTCATTTGCCCTATTACCTTTAGCTACTATTTATCCCTTCCTTTTTCTGTCTTTTAAAGAAAAGTCCTAACAGAGTTGTTTGTGTTCTCTTTCTCCAATTTCATTCCTCTCACGCCCTCTTTTAACTACCCTAATCTAAGAAGCTCTTGTCTGGGTCACCAATAAATCCCACTCGGCAAAATGTTAATAGTTAAGTCCTCAGTTTTTGTCTTGCAGGTTAGCAGTAACACTTGACACAGGTGGTCATTAATTCCTATTTGAGATACATCTTTCTTTAACTGTCTGGAATATACTTGTGGAAGATTATATTTTCCAGAGATTCCCACAACAATATTTTCCATCTGACCCATATTTTTTTAATGTGACCTTAACACCCTTCCTATTGAAAGGTAGGGTCTATGTTTCCTCCTTGTGAATCCCAGTAAACTTGAGATTGTTCCTACCGGGCATGTGATGGAAGTGGCACTATATGATTTTTTAAGATTGATCATAAGGGACCATGCAGCTGTATCTTAGCCATTGGAAGAATAGTGAACATATGGACACTGTGCACAGAGTACCTTCTTATAGATTGCTTCTGCACACTCACCTCCCTGACATAAGAGTATTGTTATTATTAACTCTAGAAATCACCACTCCATTTTCACTTCACGTGAAAGATAGACTGCATTTTTATTTATTTTATTTTTTAAAAAAGATTTATTTATTTATTTTAGAGAAAACACACGTGCATGAGAAAGAGCATGTGGGGCAGTACAGAGGGAGGGAATCTTAAAGCAGACTTGTCATTGAGTGCAGAGCCCAAGGTGGGGCTTCATCTCTCCACCCATGAGATCATGACCTGAACCAAAACCAAGAATCATATGCTTAATCAACTGAGCCACCCAGGCACCCCTAGGCTGCACTTTTAACAGGTACCAAGAATCAAATGCTGTGTGGCTATACTACTTTCTTACTGAGGCCATGGAAATTTACTCTAGATGAGGAACAAAGCAAAACTATTTTCCAAGAATATACTAAAGGTAAGTGGTTACAAATAAAGGTCATCGGGGATGTTTGGTGAGTGGAGAAACTTTGACTTGACTGATATATATGTTCCCAACTGAGGTTAAAGGATGCAAAACTTGACTTCATGATCCCACTCTTAGAATGCCAGCTAGTCTCCTCTTCGTGGTCTTCTTAGTGCTATGTTTTTTTGCACTTTTGTGTTTTTTTGGTTGGAGATTTTCATGTGTAAAATGGCCCTCAAATGTAGTGCCAAGGTGCTGTGGAGTATTTTAAGTGCAGAACAGCAGTGATGTGCCCTACAGAGAAGGTACATGTGTTAGAAAACTTTGTTCAGGCACAAGTTATAGTGCTGTTAGCTGTGAGTACAAAATTAATGAATCAATAATATATATTAAATAAGTGTCTAAACAGAAACATACATAAATCAGGTATATATTGATAGCTTGATGAAATATTGTGACCAGAGACTCACTGGACCCTAACTTTGTATTTTCCTTAGAGGCAATAGTTCAATATTCACTATTTTAGTTTTCATGTTGTCTTTATAGAACACAACTACTGTGAATAACAAGACATGAATCTCAATCTCTCTCTTTCATTCTCTATCTCTGTCTCTCATAGTATATAGACGTAGATAGGTATAGATCTAGATATATTGATATAGGTAGAGATAGACATAGATGTATAGATAGATAGGGCTCTAAGTCAAGTTTGTAAGAAATTTTTTGACACATGCAGTATGTGCTAGGCACTCATGGACTAATCATGGACACCATGAGGTAAGTCACTTCCAGAGCTTAAGTTTGGTTTTTTTTTTTTTTTTTAATATTTTATTTATTTATTTGAGAGACAGAGAATGAGTACAAGCAGGCAAATCGGCAGGCAGAGGGAGAATCAGGTTCCCCACCAAGTAGAGAGCCCAATGCGGGGCTCAATCCCAGAACCCTGGGATCATGACCTGAGCTGAAGGCAGATGCTTAACCACCTGAGCCACCCAGGTACCCCTCAGAACTTAGTTTGAAGCTTAATGTTTTTACTTGGCCATGGAAATGGTAGTGCTGAATTTCAAACTAAGTTCTGTCCAACTACAAAGAATGAACACTTTCTTCATCTTTTTTAAGCTTCTTTATTAACTAATACTTTGGAACTAATTAGTGCTTTAGTTAGGCCAGCTTGTAATGTCCATAAACACAGCACAGATTATAGGTAGAATCTGGATGTCTAATTTTTAGTCTTTTAGATAGAGTTGAACTTCACTCCAAGAGAATATGTAAGAGGTGGGCTTACATAATCACCTATGGGTCAAATATTTTCCTGGATGCCCTTGTAACTCTCTTGGGTAACCTGTACTCCCCTTTGCCTCCTGACTTTGATCAGATAGTTTGACCTCCACTGTCATTGCCTTCTCAAAAATTTCCCTTGAGTTTGCTCTCCCCTTGGGGATTTTACTCTAAATTAATATTCCTTGTGATCACTCCTCACTGTAGATGCCCCTTGATGCTGCTGCATGCAGAACTCTAGGTAGGGAATCCATGGGCACCCAGACACTACCTTCAGTTTCTTCCTGATCTGCCAGTCTGTCGTTTTTTTTTTTTTTTTTCTTCTCTGCTTTTTTATTTCCCTCCACCTTCTCTAATTCACCCTGATGTGGACTTGTTACCAATTCACAAGCAATTCAGAAAGTCATGTTCATTTAGGTGTCAAATTAAAAAGAGAGAGGGGCGGCTGGGTGGCTCAGTGAGTTAAAGCCTCTGCCTTGGGCTCAGGTCATGATCTCAGGTTCCTGGGATCGAGCCCCACATAGGGCTCTCTGCTCAGCAGGGAGCCTGCTTCCCCTTCTCTCTCTGCCTGCCTCTCTGCCTACTTGTAATCTCTCTCTCTCTGTCAAATAAATAAAAATCTTAAAAAGAAAAAAGAGAGAGAGAGAGAGACAGAGATTTTATGAACTGCCCATTAAAAAGTCATAGATATTTCTCCATTTCGTATATAGCTAATTGGACATGCACTCATGATTTATAATTTGTATGCCCAGTAGTTGTTATTGGTACAAAGTTGTTAACTTGAAAGTCCTTAGAAGACGTGTTGTTTTTTTGTTTGGTTTATGCCAGAAATTTTTATGTTATAAAATAATTGGCCTATGCATTTTAAAAAATTGCTATATTGAATCCATGGCCAATGCTTAAAAATCACTCTCGGAATTCCTGCAGTCATTATACTGATTAACCTTGTAGCATTTGTGATGCACATTTGCATTAACCATTTCATTTCAGAACTGGGAAAGGAGCTGCCACAGTGAGGACTCAACATTGCATCTGTTCTTCACATATCCTTTTCCACCAGAGATGTTGCATAGACCTATGTGAATGAATAAAATATGTCAAGGCTTTTCCTGTAAGCACTTGTCTCTCACAGGTGTAAGTACGAACAATAAATCAAGTTTTTGGAAAGAGTTGGACCTGTGTTTATACCAAATGTATAATTACTAGTATAGAAGCACTTCAAGTGCATTCCTTACTTAAGAGTATTTTACTCCCACTTGTTTGCTGCCAAATAGAAATTTCAGTTGCTTAAGGAGTGATGCTAAGGAACTCGTGGATTCTCATAACATGACAAAATGAATCATGAGTAGTCACGTGTTTTATGGGCTAGAGGTTTCCTAGAAAAATAAGCTTTGTCTTCATTTTATAGGAAGGTAGGAACAACACACCAGTGTTCTAAGATATTACATGCTCAGCTCCTGCAGTGTGTGCAGCTCCTTCCAGGGCTCTTGGCTTGCCTGGGGCCTCAAGGAGGAGAGACAAGTGACCGTTCCCTCATCACATGCAGTATCATGAGTGCAGGATCTGTTTGTGTCTGACCTTTTAATTATGAGCATTCGAGTTGAGAACTGCAACATTACACAGTGAATGGTGTAATCTTCTAGTGCCTTGAGTAATATGGAAGGACTTCCACAAGTTCTTAATTTCCAGCTCCTGGCAGCGTGTACTTAAGCAATTGAACTCTTTTGTGAAGTTACAAAAGTGTTAGGCATATGGGTGGTGTATATTATTGGCAGAGAAGAGATTGCCCTGCTCTTCCTGAAGGTGAGCCCAATTGATTTTACATCATCCAGGATGTGGAGCACCAGAGAGATAAAGAGAATGTCCCTATGCAGTATAAATAGCATTACAAATAGTAATGATATTTTGTGCAAGTCACTTCACATAATCTCTGATTCTTAGAATAATTCTGCAAAAATAGTCATTTTAATGATTATTATATGCATTTGGAAATGAAGCTTCAAGGAGATTTAGTTATTTAGTTATTTGTTTCATAGCTAATGAGTATTTGTAACTGGAATTTAAACCCAGGCATTTCTGACTCAACTTTCCACTATTCAACATCCAAATTAGCTCCTCCTTCCCTTCTTTTTTCTTGCCTTCCTTCTTATCAAATCAATCAACAATTTTTTATCAAATTGCTAATATGATCAATCCAAGCACCCAGGCAGACTCTTGAGATTTTGAATACAATGCCACTTTATTTCTCAACAAATTCCCACTCTAGTAGAGGACACAGACATGAAAAAAATTAATTTTGTTGAAATAAGCAAGTTAACAAAGAGATAAGTATAAAGTCCAGTGGGGCCCGAAAGAGGATCGGAGATGAACAAAAGCTGACCCTGAAGGGGATGCCAGTGGGAAAAGCGTGTCATGAGAATCTCCAGCTCGGGCACAAGATGAAGCCGGAGATTAAGGTGCAGCATTACTGCAGAATATGAGTGACAAGCAGTGGGGACAGGCAGGGACAGTGGCTGCAAGCCTGGTCCCAGAGTCACACTGTGGGCTGGGTGTGCCATCCTCGTGATGTGACTTGAGCTATGGCATTTTCCTCCTCTTACTTCAATCTCCTCATCTGTAAAGATGGGGGTATAAATAATGGTACCCATTTCATAGGTTGGCATGAAGATTGAGATAATACTGGTCACTCACCTCAAAGAGTGCCAGGCACAAGGCATTTTATGCAGTGAGCTCCAATAAAAACCACCCTCGCTATGCATGTTGAAGACAAGTTATTGAGACTTTATGGGCCAGGCAAATGTCCTCAGACTTGGGCCTGGATAAAAGGGAAGCCACCGAAAGTTTCATCCAGTGGAGGAATGGGATTGGCCTTGCTCTCCAGAGGGTTGCTATGGTACCAACACCTTTCCAGAGGTTGCTGTAGTAGCAACACGGAGGGAGATGGGACTGCAGGAAGGTGGGTCAGGCCAGCTCTGCCCACTGTCTACCTGGGGACACTGCATGCATCACTATTTAATTGAGGTTCTCCTCTTTTTGTAAATGTCCAGCTGTCCCAAATGGCCAATTTAAAGAAACAGCAGTCATTTGTATGCATAAACATAAATATCGTCTCATTACCAGGTCACATCTCATACTAAAGTGTTTTTATGTGTTTTTCTGAATCTTTAGAAAAGGAAGCTTGCTGTAAGACATCATTTCCCATATTAGAAACCCTCTGGGGAAATCAGGGTTTAGCAGATAATTCAATTGCACCCACACTGAAAAACTAGAAAATTTAGTTATAAAAACTTCTTTTATAGTGATAAATTTCAATGGGAAAATATATTCATAGAGTAAAATTTTGGTTCTTAAGTAAATTACTCTCAAATTTGTTTGTTAAGTACATTGTTCTTAAATTAGTTTCCTGGCACTTGTGGGTAGGCAAGCAATGAGTTGTTTCACATTTTTCTTCTTTCAATAGGGACCACTTGGGAAAAAGCATTACCTACAAAAACTCAGAAATTTTTCTCCTTGGTGTATATACCCCACAGAAGTGTATACACAGGGCACCCAGAGATTTGTTCAAGAATATTCACAGCAACATTATTTATACTAGCTCATATTTGGAAACCACTCAGATGTCCGTTACAGCAAAATAGATACGTGTGTTGTGATACATGTGTGCGATGAGCTCTAAGGAACACTGAAATAGTGTTAACAATAGATACATTCAGCAGCAGGGTGAGTCACAATCTTAAAGTTTAAATAAGAAGCCAGATACAAGAGAATATATACACTACAATTTTATTTATATAAGGTTAAAAAAACAAACTAGTTTTATAAATCTGTATTGTGGTTACTTTTGAGGGTCATAATGATTGGGCAAATCACAGCTGGATTTTCTGGGCTCCTAGCCCCTTTCTTTATGTGGTAGTGGTCACAGAGGTTTTCATTCCCCACTATCCCTCTCTCCGTCTTCTCCTCCACTCTCTCTCCCTCTCCTTCCCTCCTTTCCTCTCCTCTATTTTCTCCCTCCTTTCCTTCCTCCTTCTCCCTCTCTTCCTACCCCTATCTTTATCTGTATCTCTATTTATATCTATTTGTGTTTTTTTCACACCTCTGTGCCTTATTTCAACATCCTTTTTTATAAATAATATTCTAGTGTTTTATGCATATTTTTTCTTGTGAAAATAAAACCTGTCTATACAATGTTAGACTTAAAAGATCAGAAAAAAATAGTCATAACTATTGAGCTAAGAGAATATTTCAACATTATAATGCAATATAAAGTATCAGGTCTAGAATGATGGTCATGATGTACTGTAATTGAATGAAAACTTAAGAACTGTAGTAATACAACATTGCACTCGCATCTCATTTATTTATTAGGCAACATTCTTAAATAGAAAGGAAATACAGTAAACTGCTCATGACTCTATTACTTTTGAAGTAAATGGAATAAAAAAATATGAAAACTTTTCACTGCTCAGCACTGAGTCATACTGAACTCTTTTAATGTTTGAAAATTCTAAAGGGCATGTTAATATAGGGATCTACGATATATACAGTATGATAAAAAGGTCAAGGTTCTGTGCTCTGTCACTGACGCATGCTTATCAGCAAGTTTTTGCCTAGCCTCCTGTAGTTTTTGGCCTGAGCCAAATTCATCATGTCTAGAAAGGGTAGAAGTATATGCATTTTGTGTAGCTAGGTTTACACACACACATACACACACACATGAATATTATCTCCAAGTAAATGCATACATGATTCAAACATGAACATTTATCAAGGCACACAAAGATTCAGGCTTGGAAGGGATAATAAATCCATAAAGTTTTTATGCAATCTATGTTTGAAAAATATAAGCTTCACTATAAGGAGTTTTTGTCTCCTAAACAGATTTGATTTTTGAGAGCTTTAAGACACAATTGGTATTATCAATCTTTTTTATAGCCATTCTGATGGGTGGATAATAGTATCTCACTGAGTGGTTAATGTTGGTTGGTTTTGTGGTTTTTTTTTTTTTTTTTAATGTTTAATATGGAAACTTTTAAACACACATGAAAAGTAAGGAGAAGAGTAAAATAAACCTGATTTACCCAACATGTAGCATCAACAATTCCCTGTACTGGGTTAATTGCTGGGTTTATTTTCCTCATGTCCCTACCTACTTGCCTGTCCTTCCTCCCCCACCAGGGTCACTGTGAGGTGTATCCCAGAGAGCAGGAGTGTCATCCTCTAACTATGACGGACTATATACTATGAATATGCTGGAGGCTGTGTTTTTGTTATGTTTTAAGTAATCTAATATATAGTCTTTAAAAATTCTCCAATATGAATAATTTCAGACCTATATCCATTTATAGGAATATATAAATCACAGAACTTTAGAAAACCTACAAAAATATCCATATCTTAACTTTTTTCACATTAATAAAAAATGTTTTTAGATTTTTACTTGGTAACTTGATTGCTAAATTCAGAATATTATTTCTAATGGTGTCCACATATTATTGATATATTTTTAAAGTTTACTTTTTTTCTCTAGGATAAAAATAAATCATGAGCATGAAAATAACAAATTACCCTTGTCTCCCTTTGGAAATATCCAGTGTTAGCTATTTATTCTGTTCATTTTCAGATTTTTCCTGTGAATACATTTTACATAGTTAAGGTCATACTTAGTGTTCCAATATTTTTCAAAACTTGGATAATATCCAGGGTTTCCTCTTAAAGGAAAAATGTGAATAACCCATGGTTTGAAGATCTCCCAGGGGCCAGGAACCTAATTGTTTTAAAAACTAATTTGAGAGTAATTTACTTAAGGAAGTAAATTTTTATCCTATGAGGACATCTTTCAAGTCAAAATTTCACTGTGACAGTTTTTATAACTGATAAAATATATTTTTTATTATAATTAAGACTGAAATACATTAAGTGTTCCAGAACTCACATTTTCTAGAGATCAACAAAGCTCATTTTGGAAAACACTGGACTTCTAGATTGATAATTCATAATCACAGGTAATTAAACTTTATTTCAGCCTTGAAATGGACCTTCTGGGCAAATATACCCTTACCCAGAAGGATAGCACATAGCAACAGGAAGGAATGAAATGTATCTGACTCGGTGTGGAGGCCAAGGGGGAGAGTTAAGAGTGATTTCCAGGTGGTTGGAGGTGAATCGAGGCTTATGTGATAGGGAAAGGTCAGGTAGGAGATGGTATGACCTAAGCATGGAGGCAAGTCATATGTGCATATTGGTGGTCAACTCAGTAGGATAGAAGAGAGGTACTAGATGAGCACTTAGCATCTGTTTTGCAAAGGAAAGTATCCTGCATTTCCCCAAGCAATCTGGAGCTGTTGAGGAGTTTCGGAAGTGTTTAGTGGCAGGACTAAAGTCAGGATTGGCTTCTGTGTAGTGGTCATTAGAAAGCTTTCACCAGAACAGAAGTATCTTTCCTAACAGGTTCTGATGGTTACCCCTCTTCCTATGTGGTCCTGGTCTAGAGACTCAGACAAGGCTTAGGGTGTGAGTTCCACTGTTCTCTGTTCAGGCAGCACTACAGGTGTACAACTCACAGGAGGTCTGAATGTGGAAGTGTAAAGCACACTACTCACCTGGCCTTCTCTCAGATGGCTGGGTTTTCCCCAGAAGGCTTAGAGTGGTATGTCCCAGGTCTTCCTTGGGCATGCATTCCCTTTTGGTAGAGTATGTCTTCACACCCAGCCAGATGCTGCCGTGCTCTCTTTTGTTAGTCATGGGACACCAAAAGCTTTACTCTTGGTATTTCATTTAAGAGAAACAAATATTTTTAGTATGGACCTACAAAATTATAACATTCCATATGTTTTTCCAAAAACATATGGCCTGGTTACAGTCTAACACTGAGGAAAGGAGGTCATTGGGGAGACTCTGGGTTAGGACGTGTCCTCTCTCCTTGGGGTTCACAACAGCAGGTGGGGAGGTAGGTCTGGCTTAATTTCTGTGCTGTTTCTCTCAAGCCAGATGCATGGGGAGACAGCCTGATGTCATGCAGGGAGTGGGGCTCTGGCTCTGCTACTTCTGGCTGTCCCAACTCCATGGCCTGGCAAGTGACTTAGTGTTCAGTTTTCTCTTCTGTGTAATGGAAATAGTAACAGCTCCACATCAAAGGATTTTCATGAGAATAAAGCAAGTTATTTTATTAAGGTTCTTTGAACCATGTTTGAAAATTAGTACATTATTACTTCTTTATTGTGATGTAGCCAGTCACCCATATTTATTGAATAAGTATTTGTTGAATAGATGAGTAAGTAAGAAAATGAATGGACAACATGGGGCCATTTTGCTTATGACTTTATAGTCTATAACTGCATAGGTTGTCATACCTTATCAATATATAGCTCATAAGCACACATTCTCACACTCACACTCACACATATATCACACACACTGTCCTGCTAGAAACAATCCAATCACTTACTCTAGTGGAAAAATGAGCACTCTGACGCATTCTGACTACTATTTGCTCTCCTGTGCCTTTGTTCTTAAGTGAGTCCATGATGGCGATGCACCAAACACTATTTGTTCACCTTGAAAAGTGCCTGGGAATGAGGCCATGTACAGTATTTATGCAAAGTCAATTTGAAGAGTTCTGACGATTTGTAAAGATTGCTTTCAGTTATATAAATCCAGAGTGTGAGCATCTGGGGTGGGGTGGGGTAAGATTTGATTATTAGCCTTACAATCTGTGGTTGAATAAATTGGCACCCACTTGTGTTGAATATCCTGGTGGTGCTGGGTTGTTGATGTGGCCCGCTTCCCAGCTACAGCCCCTGAAGTTAAGATGCTGTGAGTCAGTATGTGGTAAGCACTCAAGAACACAGGCGGTTAGCTTGTAAGCTCAGAAACAGGAAAGCTTCCAAAGATTCTAAGAGGAGTGACCACCACTCTATGGGGCTGGAGGGAGGGAGCAGGAAGTTGGTCAGAGATCTTTTCCCTTTGAGGCAGGTTACTATATCACTTCTAAATTAAGCATATGGCTATATTTGGTAATGCTAGATGTAGGGCTGAGGAATAACCAACTTACTTTATGCAAACAGATTAGCATATCATGTATACGGTTAGGCCTTTGCTGTTTCCAGGCTTTGGGCCCAGCATGAGAGCTCACCCATCACTCTCTGACATAGTATGTTGAAGCCAGGTTCTATCATCTTTCATGGAGACAAAAAAACCCAGTTTGAACACTACATTCCTAATCATTTTCAAGGTTGTTTGCTTCTGGAGACTTTAAAAAGGTTCTCTGTTAGAACACTGGGATAATTGAATGTAAAATGGTGTCAGTAGAATCAGTAGCAGAGCTCATTCTGTATATGGGTAGCCCTCCTAGTGGGAGTGAAAGAAATGCCTGGCAAACAACACAGTCATTGTGAGTGGGGCCTCCTTCAGGGCCCTCTGGGCCCTCACAGTGGGAGATGATTACCACTGGTCACAGAATGAGTAATTTCATTGGTTCCACTTGCTGGTCATAGTGGCACATGCTGGTCAGTCACGCCCCAGTCAGCAGGTCTTGGAAGTTAAGAACGTCCATGACAGTACGTGTTTTCTCTTGTCTTCTTGATGATGGTCATTCTAACAGTAGGAGTGTAAATTGGTACAACTATGGAAAACAGTTTAGAGAACCTCAAAAAATTAAAATAAAACCCTATATGATCCAGCAGTTTCACTTGGGGGAATATATCTGAAAGAAACAAAAAAAAAAAAAACTACAAAGATACCTGCACCCCCACATTCACTGCAGCATTTACAATACTCAAGACACAGAAATAAGTACCCATCGATGGAAAAATGGGTAAAGAAGCTGCAGAAATATTATTCAGCCATAAAAAAGTGTGGAAATCCCATAATTTGTGACAACGTGGATGGACCTTGATGGCACTATGCTAAGTGAAATAAGTCAGTATGGAGGTTCCTCAAAAAGTTGAAAAAAAAAAAAGTTGAAAATAGAGATACCCTATGATCCAGCAATCGCACTACTGGGTATTTACCCTAAAGACACAAATGTGATCCGAAGGGGCACGTGCACCCAAATGTTTACAGCAGCAATGTCCACAATAGCCAAACTATGGAAAGACCCTAGATGCCCATCAACAGATGAATGGATAAAGAAGATGTGGTATATATATACAATGGAATACTATGCAGCCATCAAGAGAAATGAAATCTGGCTGTTTGCAACGACGTGGACGGAACTGGAGTATTATGCTAAGTTAAGTAAGTCAGTCAGAGAAAGACAATTATCACATGATCTCTCTGATATGAAGAATTTGAGAGGCAAGGCCAGAGTTAAGGGGGAGTGGGGGAGAGAAACGAAACAGGAAGGGATGGGGAGGGAGACAAACCATGAGACTCATGAAACGAACTAAGGTTGACTGGGAGGGAGGGGGCGGGTAAGGATAGGGTGGTTGGGTTGTGGACATTGGGGAGGGTATGTGCTATGTTAAATGCTATGAAATGTGTAAGCCTGACAATTCACAGACATGTACCCTGGGGCAAATAATACATTATATGTTAATAAAAATTAAAAAAAAAAAAGAAAAGAAATAAGTCAGAGAAAGAGAAATACTGTATGATCACACATATGGATAGAATCTAAAAACAAAAACAAGCAAAAGAAACAAATAAAAACAACTCCTAGAAAGAGATCAGACTTGTGGTTACCAGAGGTCAGGGGTTGGGGAAGTGGAAGAAAGGTGGTCAAAGGAACAAACTTCCAGTAGAAGGTAAATAAGTACGATTGATGTAACATACAGTATGATGACTAGAGCTAACACTGCTCTATGGTATACAGGAAAGTTGTTAAGAGAGTAAATCCTAGGAGAATGTTTTTTTCTTTTTCATCACAAGGAGATTTTTTTTCTTTTTTCCTTTTTATTGTAGCTACATGAGAAGATGGATGTTAGCTGAACCTATTACAATAATCATTTCACCACATGTGTAAATTAAACCATCAGCTCAAGCCATATGCATTATATATATGAAGTGATGCATGTCAAATATTTCTCAATAAAACTGGGGGGAGGGGAAAGAGCTCCTGTATCTTTTTTGTTTGTTGTTTGATTTTGTTGTTGCTGTTATTGTTGAGCTTCTACTTCAACACTTTGCTGAGACCAGTGTTGGTACAGATGGGACTGATGGAGTTGAGCTCCCTTTCCTAGAAGCCATCCACAAGGTTTTCCTTGAAGACATCATCACTGTAGATAGGCTGGATCCTCTTGTCCAGGTGGCAATGCTTAGGGCTATTCTGGACAGCAGTGGAGCCCCAGACAGACTTGCCATTGGGAGGATACAGCATAGGCTTTTTGCAGGTAATACTGACTTTGAGCTGTACCAATTCTACATGGATCCCATTGAGCTCAGCAAAGGCCTGATCTGATGATGCCATATTTTCATCGGTGACTAAGGCACAGTTTCTGGGTGGGTCCACGGAGAGGTCAATGATGTTTCCAAAAGGAGAGAAGGCCCCATGGAAGAAGGTGGGCATTATGTTCTCTCCATACACCTAAACAGTATACTCTTTCCGAGGGACCCTGCATTCAGGGAATGAGTCCAAACTGTGGAAAGGGAATTCTATTTTTTGATAGTGGTCCCTGTCTTGTGACATTTGGTGAAAAACCACCAAGTTTTTCAGAGGGCCAGTCAAAGCTCTGAGGGGGAACCTCACCAGCCCCTGGGCCCTCTGCCTCTTCTGCAACTGGCCCCAGTTCCTGAAGTCCGTCACTGGAAGACCCAAAAATCTCAGAGATTTCCTCCGGGGTAGGTATGCTCTTTTGGAATAGTTGAAAAGTGGGTACTGGCCCCTTCTTAGGGTCAATGAACTTCCCCACTAAAGTTTGAGAACAGGAGGTAACAAATGAAGCCTGGGTTCTTGGTCTCAGCCTTGAGGGCACTGACAGCTCCTGACTTCACCAGTTGGTTGCCTTGGCTGGCTCTGCTGCTACTACTTTGTTTCTTCAGGGCCAGCAAAGTCTTTTTTTCTTTTCCTTGAGCTTGTTGAATTTCTTCTGCAGAGCATCTTCCTCCTCACTTAGTCCAGGAATAATTACCAATATGGTGGCTCCAAAGAGGGTGCAGTAACCAGGATCCCATGTTCTTCAGTGGCGCCCTCGCAGGCCAAGAGCTCTTGTATCTCTGCAGGTAACATGTGTTGGCAAAGGACCTAGTAATCTTGGAGATGCCAAAGGTGCCATTCTTTCTTGATTTCCACAGCACCCAGTGTAAAGCAATATGGAAAAAGAAGCTTGCTTTTCTGATGGTTTTGAGTCGTCATTATAGAGAGGAAAACAAGTCCATCATAATGCATAGTACAGATCCAAACTAGATTGCAGAATTAAGGCCAGGGAAATCTCTGGAGACTTGGGTATTATTACCAGAAAAATTCTTTTGCAAAGAGGTATTGTATGAAGAGTCACTTAATGTTTGCAAATGCATTGATCATAATCTCAAAAGCTTTTTTCTTGTTTTTTGTTGATGGGGAGGTTTTAAGCTACTTGTTCATTAAGATATATAATTCAAAATTAAGTGAAAAATATAAGCCATAAGGGCAAGTCAACTATCTTTTAATATCTGTGTACAAAGTAAGATACTAAATATTAATGTCTAGAGTATTAACATGGAAAGAATACACATCATAGGGAATAAAAGTAGGTATGAGGTGGATTTTTCCAGTTAGATGAATAATATGTTAAATTTAGGGTAAAAATGTCAGGATGGACATGGTGGTCTGTTTCTATAGAAAATGGAAATATAGCACAACTTCCTTTTTTAATGATTTGCAGAGATAGAGATTCAGTTGTTATATTATATTGAGCTTTGACAGTATTATTGCTTTGGGGGGTTATGATTTAATCCATGTCACATGTGACTCTGTGTAGAAGCATGACGTGTGGAAACGGGCTGCTGAAACAGTGGAGTATGGCTCTGTGCAGTTGCTTATTACCAGCACTTCATAGGTGACAAGGTGACGAATGAAATGGAGGGCAACCTCCAAACTTCTAATGCTTGCTGGAGATTATGTTGATCGAAAATGGAAGAAAATTACCAAAAATTTTTCACAGGATTAGAATGTAGGTAAGAGGAAAGAATATGGTGATGATGATGCTAGATTTATCCAGAAGTTGAGTTTTGCTTCTCCTAATACAAAAATTGTCATTGGCACCGGCTATCTCAGGCAGATCAGCATGGTTTCTACATTAGTTAGTCAACAACAGAGACCCCTTTCAAGGTGAAAGCTACAAAAAGAGATTACCTTCCCTATCCCCTGTTCTGTTAATATAGGTACTGGCAGGATAGTCAGTTTTGTTTCATAGCTAAAAATTTCCTAAAAGAAAAGAACTATATTCATATGCAAGAACAACAGTCCTGTAAAAAATACTGAGGGCAATGGGAATATTCAGAAAACAAATATTTTAAAAGTTTTATTTATTTATTTGACAGAGAGAGAGAGAGAGATCGAAAGCAGGCAGAGAGGCAGACAGAGAGAGTTGGGGAAGCAGGCTCCCCGCTGAGCAGAGAGCCCAAAACGGGGCTCGATCCCAGGACTCTGAGATCATGACCTGAGCTGAAGGCAGAGGCTTTAACCCCCTGAGCTACCCAGGTGCCCCCAGAAAACAAAATTTACTTCCTTCAAAGTAATAACTTAGAGTGGTTACATGTGTATCATTCATTTCTGAGCACTTTTCTCAAAACAAAATTTAGATTTGGAGTCGTATCTCTCAGATGGGGTGAGTACCCAATAGGTGTTGAAAACTTTCCATTACACTGAAGTTTGAAACTGTGATGGTTAAAACCTCCCATGAAGGACATCTTTTTATTTGCTTTCACAATTAGGATTTTAATATGTTTATCTCTGGCTCAGATCTGTTTTGAGAGGGTAAGAAAATATTTCTCAAGTGATCCAAATATTCACCAATCTAATGGGAAAAAGTAAAGGTTAATTAAACCTTCTCCGTTTGCATCTGGGGCAAAGCTTTGGTGCATAATTCTTTTTTCCTTTAAACGTTTCCCAGAGATAATTTTCCTCATCCTCCAGCATCCTCCTCCAGTCTGTGTGGGAGGACAGTGTGGCCTTCAGGCTTCTCCCCCCTCACTTTGTGCACGTAGAGCAGGAGCCAGGAGACCACAGACAGGTGTCGGGTTCACTCCCTGTCTTTGGTGGTGTCCCAAACTCCACAGGGTACAGAGGTCCAGGGAAAAAAAGGTGAAATCAGCCACCCAAGTCGAATGGAAAATTTCAGGATGTTAGAAAATATGGGGACAGCTGATGGCTGAGGTCATGGCTCAGAATGATTTTTTGGTTTACCTGTTTACCAAAAGCATTTCATTCATTCCTTTACAAAAAAAGGAAAAGAAAAAGGAAATGAAAAGTTACAAGAAGAAGAAAAAAAACAATTGTTAATCTATTTTGACAAGGAGGATAAGGAACACCATTTTGTAAAATTTGTACTCATAGATTTATAGCATGATCTGTTTGAGCCATATAACAACTCTTTCTAGTTTTTTGTTTTGTGTTTTTCACTGCTTGTTCTTTGTGTCATTTCTCGGAAATCACTTACGTGTACATACTTGTAAGGAAATTGAAGCCATTATACGACTAGAAGTAGACTAATAAGTAAATATTTAAATTAATTGGAGGACTTTTTTTTTCAGAGAGGGAGAGACACCCATCATTTGATTGATATGCTTTGCTGCTGTGCCTTACAGTTTTCAAAGAGGTTGTTGAGGGATTCAGGAGGAAATGTAAGATTGTCAGGAGAGGGTTCTCTATTGGATTTTGTCTACATGGAGGGCAACAGAGAGACGATATGACTTTTACTCCAATTGACATAAACGCTGGTTCCTGTGTTTATACCCCTTGTTTACATTCCCTACTCTGCTCCTCTGGGCCCCACTGATTTACTTGCACCTCTCCACCATCCCAGCCCCTACTCAGAGCTGTTTCCCTGAAGAAAGTAGTCCAATAAGTCAGGTGAATATTCTCCCCCAAAGGAATAGTGTGTTTTAAGGGAACCAGGGGAAATGCCATGGTCTGGCAGTCTAGAATATAAGGTTGTGTCCATGACCTAAAGATTCCATGGGGTATTAAATCTTTTTGTGTGAGAACTCCCTGGAGTCTTCCTATATTCAAGTAAACTTTGAGACTGCAAAAGGAGAATATGGCATACAGCATGTGACAGAATTCTGACCAGAGAAGTCTTTGGGAAACACCTGAAAAGATTCATATTTTCTGGAGCACAGTTTGGAAACCGGAGCCAGGCACTGATTTTCAAACTTATTTGTTGAGTGCCTTGGAGGAACTTTGAAAAGAAGTAAAGAGGCAGGATTCAGGCTTGTTTCAAGAAGAGTCTTTCTTACTCATTTCTTTTATATATATGGGTTTTCAATGACTAAGCTTTTCTTTGAAGAAAAGTCTCCTTGACCAAAAAAAAAAAAAAAAAAAAAAGGATTCTAGAAATATTTGTGGATGTTCAAGACTGAATCTCAATGTCAGCTATTTTTTCCCCTTGGCGTTGCTACTCCTCAGACTTTCTTATGGTATTTTTGGAATGAAACCACATATTCAAACTTGAGTATGAAATCCAAAAACCAAAAATGTCTGATATTTTTTCCCACAAGTGCATTAGAACCATGAGCAAATGAAAGGACTCCCTCTTAGTGGGAGATCACTCTGGGAGCTCAAGAGAAGGAAAGAAAGATGAAGGCAGTTCTGTTGATCTATGTATAAATTCCCCATGTAATTCATTAGCTGGACACTCAGCTGAGCAACAGACTGTCCTGGGCAGAGGCTGTAAAGTCACTGAATTCACCACAATGGCCACTGCAACATAGGTAAGCTGCATTCCAGGGCTTGCTCCAGTTGGATGGACTTCTATAAAACTGCATCACTTTCTCTGGATAAGACACATTAAAAATTATGATTTTTAATCACAGGGCCAAGAAGACAATCTCCCAAGTATGAAATAGAAAATATGATTCTTGAGCATCAACCTGGGACCTTATATTTATACTGCATTTTCCTAAATTTCTAGACCAAATACATGCATTATTAAGCAGAAGTTTAAATTATTATTTAAATTTAGGGGTGCCTGGGTGGCTTAGTCTATTGAGTGTACGACTTTGGTTCAGGTCATAATTTCTGGGTCCTGGGTTCCACCCCGCATGTCCTGCTCTCTGCTTAGCAGAGGTCTGCGTATCCTTCTTCCCCTCCCCCTGCCTGCACAAGCTCTCTCTCCCTCCCCAGCTCTCTCTCCCTCCCCAGCTCTCTCTCCCTCTTGAATGAATAAATAGAATCTTTTAAAAAATGTTATTTAAAAAATGTTATTTAAACTTAGTAGGTGGAAAAACAATAGAGGCTGATATATGGGCCTGGGTAGTATCCCATGACTGTATTGGATCTTACTGCCTGCAGTGCAGTATCTCCCAGGAGCCCACTCACTAGGATGGACCATGCATATTTGGAGGCGTAATTAAGGAAACCTCTGTTGAATGCTATAAAATCAGTTTCCTAACTTCTGTTTTTTCTTTCTTTCTTTTTTCTTTTACTAATTTTTTTTTTCTTTTTTAGTTACGTACTCTATAACTTGCTCTGGGCAAAATTCTCTCATCAGGCTGTGGGATAAATTCAAAATGAGTAGCAGAAATGACAACTTATCTTTATTTCAACATGAAAATGTGGTTTCTCCAGATGTTTCTAATGTTCCAAATAGGGATTTTCAAAGACTGAACATTGCATCAAGGCTGCCAGCCTAAAGGACTGTACACAATCATGGTGCTTCTGAGCATATGTGTGTGGGTGTGTGTGCGTCTGTTTGTCTCTCTCTTTCACACATAGACACACATATACCATAAATGCAGACAGTGACATATATCTATGCATAAGCAAAGATCATCTGAGGTGAATCACAATTTTTCTTCTTTGACTAGTGACTGATCACAGTCACAGACACAGATAATAGACAACTGCCTTATATGTAGAACTGTTAAGGAAATGAAAGAGTCTTAAACAACCCAAAGCATTGAGTGGTTGGGTGAATCACTCTGAAGTGTGATTTCTGAGACCACAAGAAATCAGGAAGGCAACCTATAAGAAACATCAAGAGCATTCACCACACCTAGAAAAATCCTATCTAGTCCTCCTCCTTAATATATAGGGGAGAGAGAAAAAAAGAGAAAGATGGTGAGAGAGAGAAAGAAACAGAGACAAAAAGTCTCACTAAGTTGGAAATAGGGTTTTTGTTAGAATCTTTGTTATTGTTGTTTTAATCATGCCTTTAACTTCTCTCTGGGGAGATGTGGAAATGGTGGCCAGAATATAAGGATTTGAAAAATGCGTTAATGTAGTGACACTTTGCTTAACTGCTTCATGGAGAAGAGCTATTTGATTGTGTATAGATATGCATCTATGCCTTGCATTGTTTCAGCCTTGAGGGGTTCTATACTACATTTAAATGTTTACAATGAAGAGTTAAATTATTCCCACAATTGGCTAAATCATGTCTACTTTGGGTCATTAATTCAATAAAAATGTTCTGTTCTTCTTTTAGGTCCTGGGATTATGCAAGACATTATGGGGTAAAAATATGATCCCTGACTCTACCCTTAAATTTAGAATTCAGAGTCTAGTGAGGAGCTAGGCACATAGGCAAATGACTGTTAACATAAATTGCATATAATGTGCAGTGGGATATGGATAAGAAACTATATAGGTCTGGGAAAGTTGGGCAGAATTCTTAGGGGAGGCAGCAGTTGAATGAGATTCTAAGAATATATAGGAATTAACCAGATAGATACAAGTAGAATGGGTACTAGAGGCAGTAGGCACAGTATATGTGAGAATTTAGTTGGTTTAGGAAACTGTAATTGTTCCCTTATTTCTGGAGTGTGCAAAAATATAAAGCAAAACAAAATATTTACTTATTGAGGAATCAACAAAAGCTTATGGGTTTGAGTAATATATTAACATGTACAAAAGTTGTCTTTAGTATCCTGTGCTAAGAAAGTATTTTTGCTTAAATTACTTTATTTTGCTAGATTTTGCTATGCTAGAAAGATAGAAAGCTAAAACTCTGTTTTGTGACTTTTTTGCTATCTTTTATCCTGGTTGAAAAAGAAGGGTGGGATATTTCCATGAAAGCAGTGCAAAGACATGATTGCTTATCCAATAATATTATGTTTCTCTTGGAGTTGAGCCAGTGGGCCAGAAATCCTCTCATTAATTTTTCCTCATTCATCAAGGACTCAGCCTAGAGCCATAGCTATACCATATATTCTTACTCAGAGAGGTTGAGGTTTGGTCAGAATTATTTGAAAGTCTCTACATGATCCCCAGATAGACACTTCCTGAATTTCTAAGACCCACTGATCCTCCAGTGCAACTTCTCCCACCCTTTCTTTGTGTGTTGGGGCATGAATAGCCCTTTTTTGAAACAAATTATTTAACGTGGCTAATGAATTGGCCATGGTGCTTTTGTGGTAGAAAAGTCAGTTTCCTGGGTTCTCCTTACATATATTTAGGAAAAAATTATTTGTAATAGGAATTAAATTAAATGGAACACCAGAAACATCATCTCTTAATTTCTTTAGAGTCTTCTGAGTCCAGATATAATCTTTCTTTAATTTTTATTTTTTATTAACTTATAGTGTATTATTTGCCCCAGAGTACGTGTCTGTGGAATCATCAGGCTTACACATTTCATAGCACTTAACATAGCACATACCCTCCCCAATGTCCATAACCCAGCCATCCTATCCCTACTGCTCTATCACCCAGCAACTCTCAGTTTGTTTCCTGAGTTTAGGAGTCTCTTATGGTTCGTCTCCTTCCGGATCCCATCTTGTTTCACTTCCCTCCCCCACACCCACAACCCCCTCCCCTGCCTCTCAAATTCTTCATATCAGAGAGATCATATGATAATTGTCTTTCTCTGATTGGCTTATTTCACTTAACATAATACCCTCTAGTTCCATCCATGTGGTTGCTATAATCTTGTGATTACTGGATATAAAAAGGCCAATAAGAACAATGTGGAAGTTTCAATATGGATTGCTGAGGGTTGTTTTGTTTTGTTTTGTTTTGTTTCTGATGCCCTCCATAGATGAGTTAGCTGAATTAAGTAAGTTGCGGTTTGGTTCACATTCTGTTTAATGGGATCTATGGTTGATAATGCTGAGCAGGGGCTATACCTAAACCTAAAAACCCAGTAATTGTTTTATTTACTTTTTTATTTTCATGTTTTATTTGTTATGGAAAAGAGTAAAAAACAAGGTACCTTATTAAATACAAGTCACATTTTTCTCTTTCCTTTTGTAAGTAATAGAACGATTGGTGCTTTGGTATCTCACTGGATTAAATGGGCTGACAGGAAAGCTGAGGAGGTCACTAAGGGGCATCAGAGGTCAGCCTCTAAAGTGGACTTGCTACCAACATTCAGCCTAAATTTTTTAGTTTGTTTATAAGTATTTTAAAATTTCTTGTTATTTTAAATTGAATTAATTAAAAGGTATTGAGGAGTCTAGGTTTAGAAACTAATCTGGTTGCCATACAGACTGGCTCTGGAGAGATGTGACATCTGTGTGTTTGAGTTACTCACAGAGTGGGTTAAGAACATTCATAACAAAAACTACATGCTCAACACCAATGGGACATCAACTTCCAAACCCAACTTCCACTCAGGCAGAAAACCTAAAAGCTATCTATGTTCTATTTAAATGTTAAATAGTATTTTCAAGAAAATACCTTAGTTTGGTTTAGAGATTCTCTTTTCCAATTTCCTAGATTAAAAATTTTAGATTTCATAAGACAAAACCAGAGAAGGAGATAAACCGTAGGAGACTATAAAATCAGTCTCCTATAGTTTGTCTCCTTTGGCGAAAAAATTTTTAAAATTTAAATATATATATTTATAAATATATAATTATATATATTTTTAATAATATATTATATATATTTATATATAATTATATATAAATTTAAATATATATTTATAAATATATAATTATATTATATATCTAAATATTATCTAAATAAGTAAGGGCATCATCATTCTTGTGGAGTAACCCTGGAGGTATCTCTCAGTGCATGTGGCAGCCAAGCACTTGTTTCACTTTCCATAAATGTGTTAATATGTTCTCATGACTTACTGCTTTTGTGTTGTGTCCAGTCAAAAGGGAGAGTTTTGACAAGAATTCATGGGTGTCAGTGGGAAATGTATTTACAAAAAAAAAAAAAAAATGAAAATCCTATTTCTATCTTCCTTTTCAACTCTGCTTCAAATATTTTTCTTCTTGGAGTGCCTGGATGGTTCAGTTGGTTGAGTGACCAACTCTTGGTTTCTGCTCAGGTTGTGTTGTCTTGTGAGATCCTGCTCCATGGCCCATCGTGGGCTCCAGCCCAGAGGGGAGTCTGCTTGATATTATGCCTCTCCCTCTTCCTCTGTCCCTCCCCCATTCATGTGCTCCCTGACTAAATTAAAATTATTTTGATTTTTAAAATTATTTGATCTTTGATATAGACCCAGATAAAGGACATAGAGAGAGAACAAAACTGCGTGAGTCAAACTTTGGCCATAGAATGTAAGATAAACAGGGGTGCCTGGGTGGCTCAGTGGGTTAAAGCCTCTGCCTTCGGCTCGGGTCATGATCTCAGGGTCCTGGGATTGAGCCCCACATTGGGCTCTCTACTCGGCGGAGAGCCTGCTTCCCCCTCTCTCTCTGCCTACTTGTGATCTCTCTCTCTGTCAAATAAAGGAATAAAAAAAAATAAAAAAAAAAGAGTGTAAGATAAAGTACTTTGTCCTTTGATTTTTTTTTTTCTGGTTCCAGAAGTAATTTATATTTCCTTATATGCATGCATATTACATAAATGCATTATATAAAGGGTGAAATTTGCAAAGCTCTTACCAAACTCACTAAGTGGTGAACTTTTGGAATATTTTAGTCATTTGTAAGTCTGAGGAACATCATCTTGACTTTTTGAGCTTTTTGCATTATTCTGGGTGAGACACTGAAGCTTATATGCATACTATATATATATACCGTAATCTGTTATGATAACATAGTTGATTCTCTGATCATACTCATCTTAGGTGATTTTCTGTTTAATCGTGACAAGGGGTCAGTGAGAGACTGGTAGTGGAAGGAATGCCTCTTTCCAACAGACAAAGATAAAATAATGTTTCATCAGGTAACCAGTACAGTTTTATCTTTCATCTGAGTATTAGTATGTATAGATTTAAGGCCAGTTTCATCTTTAAGGAAAAAATATATTGAGCTCCACTCTGTGAAACACTGTGACTTGTGCTTGTCATATATTTGTGCATTATCTTTGCCTCACCTGGACTAAGGAAGTGTCCTCACTGTACACAAGATGGGACTGAGCACAGCTCTCCCCACTAATAACATAGGTGGTAAAACTGCACCTTGAATCCTGGTAAGTCTGATTACAATCTTCATACTACACTCTGTGCTGATATATAGAGACCTGAATGGACTATGGCTGCATTGATTAGTTATTTTTTTTTTAAAAAGCATCATATGTATTTTTATTGCCCACCATTATTTCAAATAGCCCAACAGCAACTTTTGTAAGACAAATGAAAATTCAGGCCCCTTCTTGTTTAAGATTTGAAATTGGAAAAAAAAAAAAAGAGTAGCTGCCTTTAAAATCAATCAGGACACCTCCATGGAAAATTACCTGGGCTGTTTCATGGTTGGCAGGAGTAGAAGAGGGAGCTGGCATCCCCTGAAGAGGCACACGCCCGACCCAGGTCCGGCCAGCACCCACTGGCAAGAACTCAGTCCTGGAGTTGTCAAGATTTTCCTAAATTGTAAAAATCTAAAAGTTACATTTTAGAATCATCTTTTCTTCTAATTCTTTTTTATTCCCTTCTTATTGCCTCAGGAAAGCAAAAACACAAAAGATCCTTTTACATCTTCTGTTTTAAAATGCAGAATCCAAAAGGGGCTTGTCTGGCTATGTTCATGGAGGAAAATCTGTACGTGACTGGTGTTCATCTTGAAAGTAAGAACCCTATTATAACAAACAAATTTGTTGATTTTTAGCTTATAAAATCAAGAAAATGATTTCAAAACTCCTAATATATTAAGAAAATTACCTGGATTCTCACCCAATTTAAATTTATAAAGAAATCATTATAGCTATGGGAGCTATAATTTCTTTCTCTTTTATATAGAATAGCTTTTCATTGTTCAGGGAAGCCCCCTCCTTTCACCATTCTGTATTTTATGGCATATCTCTCCAAGCTCTTTGAAAGCCCCTGTGCTGTAAATTAATTTGTTAAAGGAATTTATAAAGAATTTGGAAACTTTAAAAAAAGGTGTGTGCTCTTTCCTTTAAAATTTATTTCACTAACAAATCTTATTCAATACTTCTGTCCATCCCGTGCCTAATACAGTGACGGACTGGCAAGCAGTCCAGTGCAATGAATAGTAGAGACAAAGAGAAGGGATTCTAAACTTCTATACAACTTGTGATTTACAGCTCAGTTTGTCATTAACCACAACAGATGAGTCTCAGGCCCTCACCTCAACCTTCCATGGTTGTGACTCTTTCCTTCTCAGAGTGTGGTCCACAGACCTGCTGTAGCAGCGTCACCTCAACCATGTTAGAAGTGCAAAGTCTTATGCTCACTGCAAACCTTCTAATTCAGAAACTCTGAGGGTGGGACCTAGCAATCTGTGTTTTAACCAAGCTTCTAGCTGATTCTGACTCTGGAGTTTGAAAGCCACTGATGCAACCCCATCCTTGCACCGTTGTTTTCTTTTCCCCTCACCCATGGCCTCTGGAGCCTCCCTTCTTGCTCTCTGGCGGCACCAAGACTGCCTCCATCCACCTAATCCTGGCTGTCAGAGGGAGTGAGATGGGCTAGGCTTCTCTATTTCTGCTTGTCTTCGGAACACAAGAAGGCTGGGAGAGTATCTAGTCCCTGCTCAGCTAAGGCGGATCAAGGGCATAATCCTCATTCTTGCTGCAGTAGATGGATGGAAAGGGAACCATTAGTCACTAATGCTTCAGTGGGGGACTAGTTGTGTGCTGTTGGCCTGTAATCAGAAGAATGTCTTTATCTGTGTGAACGTATAATTATATTTATGACCAGTTTGCCCCTAAACATGAGCAAACCCCAGAAACAATGTGACTGGAAAGTCACATTGGGAGAAGGGCAGAAACAGGTAACTCCGTGAGCAAGCAGATATCACAGGTGCCGTTACTGCTTACCATCTTTAAGTCAGCTCACAGTGCTCTACCCTATTCTCAGTGTGGCTAGTTCTCGTAGTAAACATCCAGAAAGGTGGTTACTATGTTCAAATAAAGCACCACATGAAGAAAGACTAAGCTAATTGAACTTGATAGGTGGGCACATTGAAAAGGAAGTCCACACTAGTCCAATGTTGACACTTTAGAAACAGATGCTAAAGTGCTGATTTGTGGCATTTTGTACTGTATTGCCCCCAAGACCTCACCTTGTTTCTTACCTACTTTTTTGGTGAATTTCTGCTGAATTCCTTTATTATATTCCAAGACTTTGCTTCATTTAGATTTTGTACATTTAGGATGTAGTGGTCTCCATCTTATTTTGTTTTAATAAACATGATTTTAAAATAAGTTCACTTTATAAAATAAGAGAATACAATGTGATTGGCACGTTGTCAATAATGTGAAATAATTTCACCAAATTGTACTATAATATAAGAAATAGGGCAATCCTTCAAAACACTTGAGTAAAATGACACTCAATTTAATAATCTATTATCCTTTTATTGAATTTTGAATAACTTTAACTATTATAAAAGCATTTAAAACAGAGGGAGGGTCCCTGATCATCTCACTCAAGCTCACTCAAAGGTGGCAGTTCTAGGGGCGCCTGGGCGGCTCAGTGGGTTAAAGCCTCTGCCTTTGGCTCAGGTCATGATCTCAGGGTCCTGGGATCAAGCCCCTCATCTGTGCTCTCTGTTCAGTGGGGAGCCTGCTTCCCTCTCTCCCCCTGCCTGCCTCTCTGTCTACTTGTGATCTCTCTCTGTCAAATAAATAAATAAAATCTTAAAAAAAAAAAGTTGGCATTTCTACACTGGAAGAGGCAAGCCAAGTAGACAAGGCTATAAGCCCCACCTCTCCCCCCTCTCCCCAGTGCTCTGCCCATAAAGCAAGAGTGTCACTCTGAGAAATTAAGTCACTTTCCCGACAACCTACTATGAAGCAGTGTCTCAGAGATTTTGCCCAGGGGGACAGACAAGCCATAAGAACAGAGAACTTCCAAGTTATGCCCATGACTTTATTAGAAACAGAATGTAGGGAAGCACAAGCCTAAAGACACTCTCAAAAGCAATAGATTTTGGTGGTAAGCAATTAATAGGAGACTGGTAGCTTCATGAAAACAATAAGCTAAGCCTTAAACCAGCTAGTTTACCAGAGAGAATCACAGAAAAATGCAAGCATAAGGAACTCACCTGGGATAGGAACAAACCTCAAAGACTGGTCTGACAAACCATCCCTGAAAAGGGGGCCCAGATTTAAACTGTTGAGAAGTTTATATCTTGGGACTTTGTTGGAACCAATAGAACAATCATGCAACAATTAGTGGAGCATAACACATGAGTGTGATACTAACAAAAGAAGACAACTAAGAGAGAGTTGAGGAAAAAAGATAGTCAAGGAGAGCCCTGCCAAAGCCATGTGCCTATGTCCAGGCCTGTACACTTGAAGGGGCAACATCAAGGCTTCACATGTACGCACGTGCACACACATACACAAGACACAGAGAAAGAAAAAGAAAGAGAGAGAGATTACTTTGTCATCAGTTCAGAGAAAATGATTTTCTTCTAAGAATGCCTATTTATAATTTCACAGGAATATTAATAAATAATAAGTTGTTAAAATGACATGAAAAATTTAACTAAAGAATTGTAGGAAAAAGTACATCAGATAACTTCAACTTGGTAAAATGCTAAATATTTTTAAAAGATAATAGTGCAGGGAAAGCCTAATCACCCCGCTCACCCAAGGTAGCCATAGACATCTCTGAGAGAAGCCCATAAGATGTTCAGGTAGGATCCTACCTGACACCAACAAAGGAAGCCCCCACATCCTGAGAGATGATGGAAGGGAGGAACCAGAGGCCTCTCAGCAGTGAACCCCATACCTGCCACCATTATGGTCAGTCCCATCAGTGTGGGTACTCCTTTCAGTTCAGAGTAAAATTGCATTTTGAAGCTTCTCTGAAGAGATGAGGGAAAAAACTCCTTGGTGTAAGTGGACTAGAAAAAGCCAGCATACATTTCTGGGCCCTCCAAAGGTGGGTGAGGATTGATCAAGATTAGAGACATACTTAGAAAATTGGAGCAGAAATATGAAAACCAAAGCATGACCAGGTCACCTGGTTGGGTAAATCAGGGATTAGGGCATCAGGTGACTTGTAGGAATCAGAAAGGTGAGGAGAAAAGAAAGCTGGATTTGGTGGAAGTCTGTCTTGTCCTGTCTTTCCCTTCCCCTGCCTTCACCGAGGCAGACATATTCTAGACCTCTCCTGCTGATTAATCTGTCTGCAGCTATACTGCTGTCCTCTGGACATTTTGGCTTGCTTCAGATGAGGAACTCAGGTTGGGTGGGGAAAGCATGGGGCTAGGAGTGGAGCTTGGGGTTAAAGCTTGGTTAGTTGAAGTGAGATACAAAGATCAGCTGCATGGACATCCCCTGGGAGCTGGCTAAAATGCAGACTGTCACAACTCTCTCTAGACCAACCAAACCAAGATGTTGATGAGACCTACAGGTGATCCTGTGCACCCTGAGACTCAGTGAGCCTGGGGCCCTGACAGGATCTCAGAGCCTGCAGTTCAGTGACACTGTGTATGCTAAAGGGGATAGCCACTTTTTCTGTCCTTTCTGACAAATCTAAAGCAAAGTCTTAACACAATACAGGAAAACTTTAAACCTTTATACATGTGATGGATAAGTAGGCAGACAAGTTAGAACTCATAGGACATATAATTGAAATGCATTTTCTTTGTAAGGGAATGTCACAATTTTATTCAATCCAATTATGTCCTTTCCACTTCTTAAAATTAAATATTGCTACCCCTTAAGTGTGTAGTAGAAGAAGTAGAATAAGTGGTGCTCCTTACTTGGCGGGGAGTAAATTCCATCCCCAGAGTGAACTTATGGAGAGAGTCCCATCCCAACAGCTAAAACTGGTGTATGACTTGGTTGTGTTTCTGGCCATTGTCTACAAAAACTGCTTGGTGATAATTCAAAGGGCCTCATAATTTTCTCTGCAAATGTCCAGAAAGAACTGGCTAAATGGCTTAAACTGACTGTCCTAACCAGAAGAGTTTAATTAAATTAACTAGTACACAAAATATATAAATGTCTCATCCTATATTCACAGCAGCTCTCCCACTCACTGCTATAAATACCTCACCAGTCCCTTTGGAGTTTGTGGACATGGATATGCTGCCATTTCCTCTGCTAATCTCTCATTGTTTGGGGGTCTGGCTAAGTGCCACAACGGAAAAGTTGCCATGCTTGTTGCTTTTTTACATGCATGCTTTCCACAAAGTAATTATTACTTCCTGGAGGGCTGAGGGGCTAACTAAATCTAACTTTAGCCAGAGATTTACTCCTATGGTTGTAGGTTCTCTGCATTTACTACTAAAAATTAAATGAAAGTTTTTTCCCTCCTATGTGTCTATCTCAGGTATAGGGAGTACTTTTGTCCTTCATCTGCTTCTAATGAGATTCTCGACAAGAATGAGAGAAAAATCATCTTATTTGAGAATTGTTACTTCCCTAGATGACAGAACACTCATTCTCAAATTAGTTTTGCTCAAAATGTTTCTCATATCTCAAGTATGAACAATTTCTTGGATGTGGCTTTTAGCCAATGAAGCCTTAGACTTCTCAAAATTATAATTGCCTCATTACACCAGAGTGTCCACGTTTTAGTGGTGAAAGAAATCACTGTTTAGCTTGGAAGACTTTTTAGGCCAGGAAGATAAAAGCCTGGGTGAGGAGTGTGTGTGTGCGAGGGAGTAACAGTGGCCTTCAGAAGATGAAGTGTTAATGTACAGAGGATGGAGACCAGCTGCTTTTCATCTCCACAGAGAGCAGACCAGAGGAAATGGGCTCCCAGGCACCAGAAGAACTTAGGGGGGCTGTAAGTGAACGTGTCATGACAGGGAGGGTCCATACTGGAGGAAGTGGGGCCAACAGGATTTCTAGAAGGAAATTGGAATGGCCTTGAAGATTGTTGTATGCAACTGTATAATTCCTGAGTAATGATAGTTCCTAAATTCACCCTTAAAATATTTTAATTTCAGGGCACATTATCATTGTCCTTTTCAACAACTCTCCCAATATGTCTTCAACTTATAAATCACCTTGCTGAGTGTAGTTTAGTGGTCTCTCCACTCTCTTGGTGCAGTGAAAGAAGTAGGGTCTTTGGAGCCAGAAGAATGGGTTTGATTTCAATTTTGCAATTCACTGCCTTTCCTATCTTGACTCCAGTATCTAAACTCTCTGAGTTTAATATCTTTATCTGTAAAATCCCAACTTCATAGAGAATTTTTTCCCATTGAATATGACATATGTAGATTTTCTAATACAAGAGCAGGTCACACTAAGCATTTAACGATAGCACTGGGTACCTGATATTATCTACAAGGACTGTGTAGTACTTCATTGTGATACTACAGATAATCTATTTCTATTTTACACTTAGGAAATGTAGACACGGAGGGGTTTAGTAAGTTGCATAAGGACATAAAGTCAATAAGTTAAAGGCAGTGATTCAGTGAACACATATGTTGCATTTAAAAGCTGGTGCTCTTTTTACTAGACCACACTGTCTCATAGTATAGGAAACAAATTGAGAATACTAAGAATGCTTATCAGCCTATGTGCCTATTATTGAAATCCAAAGTTTTTAAAATTCAGGCTCTCAGAAAGCCTAACAAACCTGGCCCAGATGCACTGTAGTTGCCCCTCTTCACATTTTACTGAGCATCCAGTCTATTGGGGGTAAGCTGTCATCACTATGTTAGGAGACATATTAGTAAATTTGCTTGGAGGTTCTCTCAAAGACTATCAACACTCTTTTCATTAAAGGGGGATATGTTGGATTTATTTTAGATCTGCAAGCTATTTTTCACCAATTTCTCTTATTTTATCCATTTATTCATTCAACAAACATTTGTTGATGTCTGTGTTCTAGATGATGTTTTGAGTACTGGGAATGTATGTTTGAACAATACTCTGTTTGCTGAAAAAGAAGGGTATCAACAAACAATTGCAATGTGGTGAAATAAGTACTCCATTATAAATGACACAAAGCTCCCAGAAAGAGCAAATTTGGGAAAGTATTTCAGAGTCAATAACATTTGAGCTAGGTCTTATGTGCTGTAGAAGAGCAGGTATCTAGTCAAAGACCTCAGTAAAAACACTAAAAATGCTAAATGATTACTGAGCCATATTACAGAAAATCTTCACATCTTATGTATTGCGGTTCGAACTCATGTTACTTTGATGAAAGTAAAACATTTTAAGGATGAATGAAGTTAGAATGGTAAGGATGAAATGGAAATATAACATTATCATCACTAATTCTTCACTAAGAAATTAAACCAATGAACAGACTCTTCCTTTTAGAAAATCATCCGTTTTAATTTTTGGAGACCAAGAAATCACTTGCCTGTAGATCTACACATGAAAGAGGGAAATGTGGGTAGATATGGTTCCCAGGAGAGCCAAGGAGATCAGCTTGAGAATGCCTAACTCACTCGCATTTGCCGTTGTAAGAAACTTCTACATATTAGCTGGCCTGGAAACTTACAATCACTTTTTTACCATACACACTAACTGAAGTGGTCTTTTTACAACCTTAGAATACCCCAGTCCAGCTATTAGCCATTTCTCTTACATTGACAAATTGCTGCTCTCAATAATTTTGCCTTTGAGATATATACCCTGAGATATAATTGGAATTGTAAAAGATTTCTTTTATTCAAATGCACACCTTTTATAGGGCTAAACATTTAAATATAATATACAGTGGAATGTGTGTGAACATTAAGGGAATAGTATTGGTATTTTGGGTCACTTACTAATAGTCTATAAGTAATATTTTTGAGATACTAGTTGTGGCTTTTATTTGTATCAGAAGGACATTAGAAGGGAAATAGTAATTCTGCAAGCTCTAAGTATATGAGAAGTGCTTAATGCTAGCAGGGACTATTCTCATAGTGGGTTTGGAGTTTGGTAATTGTCACAAGGGCTATAATGGTTAGCTTTTTTACATATGAGTTAGTGTCCAAGCATTTGGTAAGCATGTGTTTGTATATGGAGCGCCCGCTCATGTTATATTTTATTAAGTCTATCTTGGGCTTGGGTCAGAGCTTGTTCAAAAAACTATAAATGGAAATCTTAACTTTGTATTATTTAGCCTTACTCTCATCAAACCTATCTTTTCTTTTATATCATTAAATGTGGGATTTTCTTTCCATGGCTTAATTTTCCAACTTGTGTAATTTCTCATAAATCCATTTTTCCTGATCTTTTCATACAGATTCATCTTATATCTCATTAAATGATATTTCTTCTAAAAATCTTCAACTATTCCAGGGTCTATGTGATAATCACTCATTAAAATGAGTGTATTATAATTTGATTGTATAGAGCAGCCTAATAAAATCATCACAAATAACAAATTCTGAAAAGTATTCTTGAATACTTTTTTCTTGAATATATTTTTAGCTCTCAGAAAGTGTGATTTTTTTTTTTAGAAAGTGTGATTTTTTTAAAGATTTTATTTATTTATTTGACAGAGAGGAAAGAGGTCACAAGTAGGCAGAGAAGCAGGCAGAGAGAGAGGGGGAAGCAGGCTCCCCGCTGAGAGTCTGACTGGGGCTCTATCCCAGGACTCTGATATCATGACCTGAGCTGAAGGCAGAGACTTTAACCCACTGAGCCACCCAGGCACTCCAGAAAGTGTGATTTTTTTGTTAAATGAATATATTAACAAACTACTACTATTGTGATATTATCTTTTTGAATGTGACAGTATTAAGAGTAAAGAAAAATACTAGCTGTATACTTTATTAAGATCTAATTCATAGAAATAACACTTGATATTCATAAAAATGCTATTCGCTTTTTCTCTTATTAAGAAAAAATTCTTTGTATAGTAGTTTGATACTAATCATGAAGTAACATCTTTGAAAATAGTATACAAACAATGGCTTTTAAATCAAAAATGTTTATTGTAAAAAAAGACCTTTAAAAATTGTTTTTTAAAAAAGAAACATTGATTTCACAATTCTTCAGGTTGTTTAGAGGCATCAGTTATAGACAACATCTCACTTTCATACAAAACTCATTCAATCATATAAAAATAAACACCAATTTACATTGACTCATCATCTATACAATTACTTTAAAAAGGCACTTGGAAGGGTGCTGTATGAATTGCATTTGTTGTATGCATTTAAAATAGTTTAAGTACATTACTGAGTTTCTAAGAATCCTTTCTTGCACTTATTCCCATCTTTATTTTAGAAAATCATTAAAAATTATTTTAAAAGGTAAGAAATAGAGCATGCACCAGGAATGTTCAAAGCTATTCTTTCCCTCCTCCCCCAAGGAGCATACTCTTTATTGGCAAAAACAAAAACAAAAACAAAAAAACACTCTTGATACATTCTCCTGTGTTTTGTTCCTGTTCTTCCTTTTCCTTTTTTTTTTTTTTTCTTTCTCGGTCTCTCTCTTAAAAATACAGTTTAAAGCATTACAGGTAATCAAAAAAGGCTTTAGTTCAACAATGATAACCAGACATCAGACATGTAATGAAGTAAACTTGGAATACTTTATAAGGCACCTGAGATAGCGTCTGGCAAATTCTCTTCCTATAGGAAATACTATTACAAACTATTATAAAAGCAATACTGTTCTTTTCAGTTGAAATGATTTGGCAGCAATGTAAATCTTTGCATTCTTTCTGAGAAAAGATGCAATGTGCTTTTTGATTCATCTTTTGAAGAGAAAGATTCTTGTCTTTTATCCTCTCAATCTAGCTGTCAGTAAATATATAGTAATTTCAAACTTCACATGGAAAGGATTAACTTTGAACACATGGATTTCGTGCTCTTGCAGCTTTTAGTGTGTGTGTGTCTGTGTGTGCCTGTGTGTGTGCGTGTGTGTGTGTGTGTGTGTGTGTGTGTGGTGTATGTGTGTGCCTATACACATTATTTGGTCGGTAAGCACAAGAGAAAATGCCTTTGGACTTTTATTTGTTATTTGGAGTCGGAGTGAAGAAATGCATTCTATTCGAGTAAACATTGATTGCGTAACTCAGTGTGCTACACAGCAGCCAGATTCCTCATGTTTGTGCAGAAGAGACATTCTGGAGAAGGTTTTGGAGCAGTTTTTGCACTGGTATTTCTTTACATCCGAGTGGGTCTGCAGATGAGCCCTCAGATTTGACCTGTCTGCAAATGCTCTGTTGCAGTGAGGGCAAGAAAAAGGCTTCTCCCCTGAGGGTGGGGTTGGGGGTAGGGGTTGAGAAAGAAAGACAGTCAGTGTTTTTAGAGGAAACATAAATTCAGATAACGTTTGTGAATAACAATCAATCACATTTTGTCAAAAAAAAAAAACTTGATTAAAATTCCCCATAACAGATACTTATTTTCATATCTGGCCCTTTAAGATAAATTTGAATATTGTGTTAAAAAAATCACACCAAGAATATTGTTACTGCTGCCAGTCATGCAGAAATATTTCATGTAGTTCTAGGACTTTCACTTATTAAAGCTTTCTGCTTCAGCAGGTGCAGCTAATGTTGAGCTCCTCCCAACATTTCCTAATATTTCCCCTTTTCCGTCCTTCTGTATTATGACTAAGGTTGGATAAATGCCTTGTTCCCTGCAGGATGATTTTGTGCTAGGAACAAAATATTCAAGCAGCAAAAAACAAAACATAATAAAATAACAGAGAGTAAATTCAGTTCTAACTATCCAACTTGCTATGGAGTGCTAGATATTGCGATATGACAAGAACGTAACCAACTGAAAACTATAGGCAAACCCTTTCAGGTATCTATAAAAACAACTGTGAATATAGCAAGATCTGTGTTTGCTGAATATTGGGAGCAGTTTCACAAAACACACATTCAAGTACATCTTTCCTGATTTTCTAACTGATCTTTGAGACCAAACCTTCTGAATCTACTTTCCAAAGTCTAAATGCTGTTTGCAGTCACTGGAGCAGAGGTTGTTAACAAGAAATGAAGCCCTCTGCTTTAACAACTTTTTGAGTCTTCAGGAAGTAGCTATAAATGATCATCCATCATTAAAAACACTGTGTCACTACTTAATGCAAATTCAACAGCCAGCCCAGAGCTTCATGCTATCAGACAGTCACATTCTTGTCTACGTTTTTCTCTTACCAGTGTGAGTTCTAATGTGTCCTTGAAGTAACCAGGGTCTCGAAAATGCCTTGCCACATATCTTGCAGACACAGGGTAAAGTGTGGGTCCGAATGTGCATCTTAAGGGCGCCCAGGCTCACATATTCCTTGTCACAGTATTTACAGCTGAAAGATTTCCTAGACTGGGCATCACAGTGCAACTGCTTATGTTTGGCCAGCCCAGAAAAAGTTGAATATGTTTTATTGCATAAATTGCACTGAAACTTTTCAGCTTCAATGGCATGGGGGTCTGAAAGCTTGGATTGTAGTCTTTCCTCTTCATCACTAATGGGGCTCTCTGAGCCACTGTGGTCCTTGGACGAGGTGTCAGATGGAGGAGGGGGACTCACTCGCCCCAAGGATGAGGGGTATCCAGAAAGAGGAGAGAGGCCATTGGGTAGTGGGGAGTGGAATGGAGCTGCCGTAGTCCACACGGTAATGGGGCTGTATGCTCCCGAGCTGAGGATCTCTGGTTGTGGTATGACAGGCATGGGGTAACTCTCATAGAGATATGGGGAAATAATCACTAGGGGAAAGAAAAGGAAAGGAAAGAAGATTAAGGAAAAAAAAATAACTTTGAAAACATACTAAGGAGCTACTTTGCAACACACACACATAACTTTATAATGAAGTAAATAGACTCATTTAGGAAAACATAGGCATTGGTAAAACAGTTCATTCCCCCCCTTGCTGCTATATAGTTACTGTGCTTTAATGCACATCTATGCATCCTGAATAATAGTGTGACAGGAACTATAACATGCTGTGCAATGAAGGAGGGCAACCAAGTGGGGGCCTTCACAGTCTGCACTGAGGAAGAAAAACTTATACATTATTTTAAAGATACAAAAAATGTTGTTTTCCATTTTATGCATGGGCTATTTGCAGGTTCTACTGAGTACAAAGATTGTGTAGATCAAGCTGCTTTCTGAAGGAAAGGAGCCTTATTACATGAAGAAAGCAATAACTCAACATTTACGCATTGTGTTACTCATCTTCCATATACTCATTATGCATGTATATACAAGCTTTAGAAAATGAAGTTGCAGGAGTTGAATGAAGTTTTCCTTGTCAGTTAGGAGCTCTAAAAGTTTTGAATTAAAACTTACCCTAAATGATCAAAAGAATCTGAACTCTCTTTTAGGGCAATGTTTGAAAGGAAAACAACTTTGTCTTTGTTTTTTTTTTTTTTGTAATAATATTTGAGTCATAACATGTATCAGTAGATTGATAGATACATAGAGATGGATAGATAGATATAATTTCCTTTTAAAATTTTATTTTTTATTATTTTTTTTAATTTTTACCTGTGTGTGTGTCCAGTTCGCTGTAGTTAGGCTTTTTGGAGGCGTTGAAATGCTTCTTGACCAGGAAAGAGCGCGGCATCTTGCCGGCGGGTCCAGCGGGCGCCCGGCGCGGATAACGGTCCGGCGGGAGGACGAGGCCGGTCCCTAGAGCATCGCGGCCGGCGGGGCTCGGGCTGGGGCCGCGCTCAGGTGCGGCGGGCGGACGGGCCGGCGCCTCTGAAGTCGCCAGGCTCCTTTACGAACTGAGCCCGTTTTGGCTGGGAGGGTTTTTTTTTCCTCTCTTTTGCAAGAACGATCCAATCACAGCGGAGAGGTTCAGATTTCAGCTCCTCCCTCTGGGACAGCTGTGAACAGAGGAAGAATCTGTTGTCAGACTAAATTATTCTGGTTCAAAATGGGCTGTTCTTCGGGTTTTCAGTGGAGAGGGAAAAAAGTCCTTAAGTATTTTCAAGAGAGGTAATTTTACTTCTTTAGCTTGCCAGTTATTCGTGCTCTCAGAGAGCTAGATAAGTCCTAGGAAGTGTGATTTCTAAAGTGAGCCTGGCTTCCAGATGTCGGGTAAAGCAAATGCAACGGGACAAAATGTTCGCTAGAGGAAGGAAAGGGTGTCCTACAAGATTCCAGGTCAGCCTCTGGTATTAATGAGAGCCTATATTTGGAAGTGGCATTCGGAGAGGTTTTACTTATGCAGGGACTGAACGATTAACTCCTGGCTTTTGAAAAAGGTAGGTAGCTGCGTCAAGACAAAAGCCTCTCTGAGTGAGGAGGGCGCCCTCACAGTGGGGGCTTCCCTGGTCTGCAAAAAGAGGCCGAGCCACATGCCGTGAGTGTTCTGAATGCTGGGAATGCACTTCAGGTCTTTAAAGGCTCTGCAAAGCCAGAGGCGGCACTTCCTCGTGGAAATTAAGTAATCATGTCATCATATTAGCTGTGGTGGCTTGAAAGAAATGCTTTGTAGCCCATGAAAGACGTGCTTATGGGAAGAACTGGGACACAACAAAGAAAGAATGCTACACAGAGAGAGGGGACACTATGTAAACTGTCATTAAGAACCATGGAAAATGTATCTCTATGTATTTTTACATATATAGGACATCTCATATATATATGAGGACATATGAGATGTCATATATATGATATATATTATATATAGCATGTAAAAATATACATATATAATGAATGGCCCTTTAGAGACAATTATTTAATTTCAAATATTTATCTGCTTTTATATGGTACTATTTTCTTCACTATAAAGTCATCAAAATTCATCTCAGTATCTGCCAGTTTCCTGGATTGTATTTTTAAAGAAAGGATGTCATTATGTCTACTGCTTGGTTAACGTTCTAAGAATCTAGTCTAGTAACCAGCAAAAATATTTTGATTTTTTTGTATATGGTATTAAATCTAAAAATCCTCCAAAGTGGCTAATTTTTCAAGCATCTCAGACCTTTACAGATTTTTCTACTTTTTTCAGACTGAGGAAAGAACAAATTGCAACAAGCACCCTACTCTTGTTTCTAACAGGTGCTGGAAGAAAAAAATAAAAAAGAAAATAATAGTGGTGAAGTCAAGACTTGTAAGAGGAAAGTGCATTGTCAGGCTGCATAACTTCTTAATCTTGGGAGGGGAAAACAAGCCTGTGTGCTGGGGGCAAGTGGGGGAGGACCAGAGTAAGGGCACTCATAAGTTTCTGAGCCAATTTCAATGATTCTATTTTTTTCTTCCAACAGTCATAATTTAAATGCCAAAGAAATGAATTTAGATGAATCTTTGTGTTAAAAGGAATAGTATTTGTAGCAGACAGGAAAATGTGCATATGAATTAGATTCCTCTGCAAATTATAAACTAGAGTATAATTCAGGGCAAGTTTTCTGAGCTTGCTGCTTGCACCTGGTTTATTGGAACAAGAATCCTCCTTTCCCTTTCTGCTCCATTTCCTGCAAAAGGCATATTTTGTTAGAAATATAACATAGCTGAGAAAAAGTAAATTGCTTGTATTTCTTCCTTTCACTCTATACTGTCAGTTGACAGTAGCAAAGAGTATTAGAGAACATTTTGGTATTGATTTCTTGGTAGTTATTGCACAAGAAAACCTGCTGAAGTGTATATTTTAAAAAATCCCACTAAAAATGTTTAACAGTAATTCATTATGCTTGAAAAAAAAATCTTGGATTTGGGTTACAGATGCATAACTGAGCCGAGCCGAGCTCCCCACCACGTATCCAGGGGGGCTCATCACACATGACACAGATCAGAGTCAGGACATGTTACCGCACCTACGGGGATGAGCAGATAGTGTTCAGGATCGTGTATGAGGCATGTCATTACATAGGTCTGCGTGGTAACTAGTCACACGTAGACCTGTGTGAGGTCTGGTCTGCTGTCAGGAGAGGGAGAGCCTGCACGCTGATAGCATGAGTCAGACTGCACAGGTGCTCTGCTCAGACACAGCAGGCGGCATTTGGTGCCAGAACAGTGTGGTAAAAACAGGGGAAGAGAAGTAAAATCCCCACCCAAAGTCCAGCGGCTAGGATTTTGCTAAGACAAGATGGAAGTTTTCTGTCCTGCAAGCCAGAGGGATGATATAGAGAAGCTAGCTTTGGTCACTGGCCAAAAGACTGTCTTGCCAAGGGACAGAAATCTTTGCTGAGACAATGACACCAGATTTAAAATATTCCATTTGGGCAAAACAAATCCCAATGTGTATTGCTATTGCAAGAAATTAGTCTTAGATTGACATTATTAGGCTCATTGGAATAGTGGGAAAAGATGCTTATTCTGAGATGTTAGTTTCCACAGCCCAGCTAGGGTGAAGCTGGTGGGCACAGGCCATATACAACATAAGGAGGACACAGGCTCAGCACTAGGCTCCTGACAGCTAAATGGGGTAAAGAGAAATGAGGAAAGGTGGTAAACTACTTACTGTGGGCAGTTTCCAGTCTCAGTGGCCTTGATTCCTCCCATGGTCAGCATAATTCGGTTATCATGGGGAAGGTGAGGGCTTCAAAATAACCCTGTGGTGGAGTGCACTAGAGGATCCCTTCCTTCATGGATCTTCTGTGGGATATGTGGGATGTTAGAAGCCCATTCCGTCTAATTTCTGAATTGTCATGAATTTTATTAGGGTATGACTTGATGTGACTTTTATCTGACATTCCCTTATTTCCTCTTTTTTTTTTTTTTTTTTTGAAGAAGTCAATGAAGATAATTGGTAGAAAACTTTGTAAATTTAAGTCCTGGGCCCTGGTGGGTGGGTGGGCCCTTCTCCACAG
This sequence comes from Procyon lotor, assembly GCA_028646535.1. NCBI lineage: Eukaryota > Metazoa > Chordata > Mammalia > Carnivora > Procyonidae > Procyon > Procyon lotor. Next base: position 104,785 of record JAQQSY010000033.1, read on the forward strand.
GCTCCCCTGTACTGATGGGATTTCTCCTGGAGACAGTCTTTTTCATGAAAGACATTATTCTTGCCTTGCCAGATAGAGAAATAAATTAGATTTATGAGGTTTGGGAATACACCTCAGATGTATTTACTTTGCACAGAGATTTGTGTACATTTAGGTATGTAGGTATGCAAAAATCAGTGTGGACTGACTACTTAGTTTAGTAAATGGAGTAAATCTAGCACCAGAAGAAACTGTGGCGGGCTTGGCAGAGGCAGAAACTTCCATCTTGTGCTGGGCCCTGTCTCCTAAAATGAATGGCCTCTCCTTCTAGCTTTCATTGTGGCAAGATTGCCCTGAAGGGGGCAGGGCAGGAATTAACTCCCTTGAAAGATATGCTGTTATGGAATATCATCAGGTTGTGATATCTGGAGAATATTGTAATACATTACTACTTTTTAAAGCTATTTACATAATAGCAAAATGTTTATTATATGTAACTTTGAAGTGTGAATGACAAAGACATGATATCATCTCATGATTTTGTATATATCTGTATTTGTATTTATTTCTTAATATATTTGTATTTATATTCCTAATTCATAATTTAATTCAACCTCGGATAAGATAAACCAATCTCTAAAAGAGAAGTGTTTCCTTTTAGTACCTTGGTTTGAGTATCTGTAAATTATATTTAATACTTTATCTTTGTCTCTTTTAGAATGATTTAGGAACAAATATTTCCCAATATAAAAGGGAAAATAATCAGAGTGAACGTAAGATTCTGCTTCTATGTTCTGAGCTCCATAACAAGGAAATAGACCCCTTTTCTCTTGGGATGTGTGTGAAACTCGGATACACACTCAACATACATAAGTGTGTCTACTCAGTGATATCAACAGAGCCAAATGTGAAGGTGTATGTGTGTGCCCACGTGCGCACATGTGTGTGTGTGTTTGTGGGTGGGTGGGTGTGTGGGTGTGTGAATTGGGGTGAAAACAATAGCAAAAATGATATCAGGATGTCCCTCTGCTGCTTAAGAATTTCCATTATTTTCTGTGTGTTCCCAGGGCCACATTCGCCAGGTTAATAGACATTAGTATTGTGTGTCTGTCTGAAGTTAGTTCTAATGCTATTCGCTTATATAGAATCAATGTCTATCATATAAAATCAGAAATATTTAAGATAATTTCTAACAGAAAACCCTGTTTAACATGGGACCAGCATTTTGATGAGATTTATTTTGTATCAAGTCATTTGTATTCAGAATCTTATTTATAGTTATGGTTTTATAATCCCATTTCCCTTTGAGTGGCTATATTAATCTCTTCAGTGTTCTATTTGTACCTTGCAGGAAGTGTTGATGATCCTATTTGTTAGATGAGCAAGAAGACTGTTCAGAATGTTGACATTATCTACAGTTTATGCAACAACTCAGGGATATGTGGTTGCAAAGAGACACCTATTGGTCAACTTTGGAAAACACATTGCTTTCTTTTTCTGTTATTCTTTTCCATAACTTTTTAACAAGGTCTGCCACCTTGTGGAAAATGGATGATTTGACTGGACTCTGAAAGCATTAAGTTGCTCTCATGTTGTAATTAGCCCAATTTCAGGTGAATGCTGCTTAACTGCTGAATTTTTAATTTATTTTTAACTACAAATGACTTATATTGTTTGTAGAAACACAAATAATACCATACAACAAATTACATTGACATTTCCAGATAGGTAAGTAAAGAAAATTTATGGTGTTCTTCAATCTGTGCTGTTACAAAGAAAGACGTAGGCAAAAATAAGATTGTTAGATTCGAAACTTAGTAAGAACCTCCAATGGCTTATTCTCTATATCCTCATATGAGCTCTACAAGGTAGAGTTTTGAAAGTGAGAAACAAGGTGTTCCAGGAACATTCAAAATGAAGGTGATGGAGCCAGGGATATCTCTGCTCAGTGGGCCCATCTGCAGAATTATGCACCTTGTTGCTGGTCTCTGCGCACTACTGTGGTTTATTAGGTAGGTAAAAGGTATCCAGTACCAGGCAGTTTGTGGCGTTATGGGTAATGCTGCTAGCTACCATTTGTGAATGTTTAATATGAACTGGCTAGTATGCTAAGCACTCCATACATATTGCTTTAATTAATCCCCCAAAGTAGCTAATCCTGCAAAGTAGATATTGTCATCCCTGTTTGGAGATGAGGAAATGAAGACACAAATGAAATATCTTGATCAAATCACACTGGTGACAAAGAATAGGTAGAGGCAGGGATTTTATTTAAAATCCTACTCATTAAAATAAAATGAAATAAAATGAAATGAAATAAAATAAAATCCTACTCATTTCACCACTTTGTTATGACTGTAATTTCCCACCATAGGAGTAAATTAGATTCATGACCAACTGGAAAACATGGCTTCTCTGAAAATTTGCCTTCCTACTTCCTTCCCTACTCAGAGAATACTTACAGATGGAGTTTAGAATCTACGGTGTGTGGAGCCTCTGTTTCCACGTCTTCCCATCCTCCGTCATCTCAGCTGTATCTCCCTTTTTGCCTAAGTAACACCGGGTCATAGTTGCTTGATTTCAGACTTGATACCATTTATTTCCAGGTGTTAGATGTGACTTCTGTGAAGACAGGTGGACTAGAATCCTCAGTGTTTAAGTGACTTGCTGCCATAGTCTTTTGGTCTGCCAAGGGAGACAACCACTAATCATTCTGGGATTATGTGTGGGGAAATAAACCCATAGATAAAGAATCAATATGTACAAATATAATGGAAGAGTTTACCATCGGGAAGTGTCTCCCTCTTTCCGTGTGTGTGTATGTTGTCTGTTTGTGCGTGCATGTACATGTGTGTGTGCGCATATATGTGTGTCACATGACTGCCTCGCTCCCAGCATGAGCGTCCATTGGTTCATGTATGGACGGGCATATTTAGTAGGGTAGGTTGGTCCACATTCATTTATAAGCAGGACTTGCAGCCCTTCCTCCAGAAGAACAGGGTGCCAGGCTCAGCAAGCTTGATCCTGTAAGGACCTGAAGAGGTGAGTTGCTTCTGAGTACAGCTCTTCACTTGTCACTCCAATGTCTTTTTTGGCTAAGCACCCCAGGATGCTGTGCTTCAGCTTAGGTAGGGCCTGGAAGGTGAACCTGAAATATGGATTCACTGGAATGTTGTTAATCTTTATAGGATAGACAATACTGCTGTGGAATATCTAAGGAAGAGGTGATTAAAAAAAAAAAAACCTGCAGAGTGTAGCTCATGAGAGTACCTGCCATGTCTCACAGTGGAACACTATAAAGTATTGATAACCAGAGGGGTAGGGCATTAGCTGTAGTGGCAGCCACACCGACAGGTATTGGTAGTGGTTGAGACATGTTAGGTACCAGTGGGATGGAGGTGATGCCCTGTGAGAACACAAGGGCCTGCTAGATACCTGGTTCTCAGTGCAGGCAGGGGAGTGCCTGTAGGGTATTAGTTCTTTCTGGAAGAAAAGATGTATGGGATACATAGCAGCGCATTTCAGAGAGAGACAGGAATAGAAGGAGGAAGAACACTATGTATGCTACATGGAAACTGAACACTTGCCCTGAAGACCATGAGGGACTGCTTTGTGGGACTCCCAAATGACTTTCCAGCATGCTCAGGTCCTAAGTCACTGGCAAGAAACATAGGTGTCACTTATATACCGAGCTAGGGACAGTGAGGCACACAGGGGCTCATACCACTACTCACATGAACTCTGAGTCAGAAATGCCCTCACTTAATGCCTTACCTATTTCTTTGCCTCAGAACTAAGTCATCGACACATCTACCTGGACACTGAAATAGAAATTCTTTAAAACAGCAGACTTTGAAACTTTCCAAGACAATTTAGAGAAGCAAACCCTAAATTATGCTATGTTTATGTTTCTCTTCCTAACTGAGGTCTTGCATCACAAACTTGGTGTGTCTTTTCCCAAAATGTACTTCTGTTAGAGAATACAGGGCTTGTGAGAGCTTCTCAGGCATTGGCAAGTACTTTGACTTCGTTACTTTTCTCTCCTCCAGATACATGACTCTTAACCACCAAACAGTCAAACCGGTTAGAGCAAGCCCCCAGAAAAAAGATCAAGAGCCTGGTCAGGCAGACCTTTGTGGGTATTTGGAATCACCACTGGTGAATAGATGGAAATATTTGGATTTTTGGCTGGACATAAATGTCATTTCATACACTGATTTTTTTAAGTAGACATTTCCCTAAATTATACCATGGTTGCTTAAAAAGAAACATGTCTCCCCATACATAGGTAAAGTGATCTTTTCTAGAAGTGCTCTTTGGCTTGCGTTTAAAAATTAAAGTCTTAGTATGATAATGGGAAATAAATATTGTGCTTATTCATCCCTTTGGACCTTAATACCCTGTCCTTGAATATAAACCTTTTGCTGGCACTAAAGGACAATTGGCCCCAGTTGACCAATGACAGGTGAAGTAGGCATCCAGCATAGCTGGCAGCTGAAGAGAATTAAAACCTACACTGAAGTCATTCTTAATGTAACTCTTTCCAGCAATTAGAGGTAATTGGCTGATTGCAGATGTGGAAGCCCTTCTAGGAGCTGGGCTGGTGGGTTCCTTTGTCATTGTGTATCCCCACACAGATGCCTTCCTTCACTCTCCAGCATAGCCACAGGATCTCAGACTCTATTGAGGGATGGAATTCATTATTGCACTTTGAAAGATAAAGCTGGAGACACCATGAATCATTTGAAAATGATTATAGGCGAAAGGGCATAAGAATAATCCTAAACTTTCAAGTTCTCTTGAATCTTTGGAATTGCATTGATGATGAGCGAAAGATGATCCAGAACCAGCAATTATCCTTTAGAGCAGTGTAAAGGGATTTGAGTCTTAAGAGGAAACTGAGACAGAATAAGATCATAGACTGTTAGAGCTGGGACCTTAGCAATCGATTGCAATACTTCCTTTTTTTTTTTTTTTTTTTTTGGCCAGGGAGGGTAAGGAGAGATTTGCTCAAGCTTGTGAATATTTTTAGCATCACAGGGGATTAGATTTGAAGTGCGCTGATTTCTAGTATAAGGCACTGGTGGACAGCAGCACTAGCAGAGGTGTGCCCTGTGGCAGGTTCTTTTATTCTGAAATGTAATTGATCAGCTTCTGCAAAGTCTCCTTAAAGCCCTTTAAAGAAATCAATGTAGAAGGAAAGAATAGACCTTTATTTTCAAACTCCGGTGAAATTAGTACCCTGTCCTGCTTTGCTTTCCTCCACTTGTGAAGTTGTCCATATTTAATTTTAGTTCATTCTTATGCTTCTACAACTGGTACAGAACTACATCAGAACAGATGCCTTTGTGCTTATGTTGAAGATTGTTGAAAACAGGAGATATTGCTGAAAGTGACAACTGTACTTTCACCTTGGGAAATGTCAGCTTACTTATGGAAAGAAAACGACAGAAGTTTCAAGATGCCTCAGTATCAATAATTTTACACCAATGTGCTCAGGAAGACTTTTAAGCCACATCACCCCAAATGAAATATCCTTCTGCATAAGGAAGAACTTACCGTGAAGGGACGAAGTGTTCAATGTGATGTCCTGCCCCCCAGTTTTGGGTTTTCTCTTTACAGTTAACTGAGGAGTGAATTCCCTTTGACCATAGTTATGATTTTGGAACAGCTTAGTTGGTCTAATGCACATATAACTTGAATTCTGACCTCCAAATTTTATGAATATGCTGGTGTTCCCAAAGATAGGTTTTATTTTCTTTAGTCTCTTACACCTACCCAAAGCCACCAAATACATCTGTGACCATTGAGGAACAGTGACTTTGCCAAGCAGCTGTGGGACAAGTTCTCTAATCAACTAGGTTCTCCTTCCTGCCACATCCCTCTTATAGAGACTGTAGAAATACCATTGTTGGGCACCAAACAACAATCTTTTTTTTTTTTCAAACAACAATCTTGTCTCCTCCATGTACAACAAACATTCCCCTCATTTCTAAAGATAATAGTGAACATTTATCAAGTTATGATAAGGAAGAAAAATGAAAGATATTCATGGTAGCCAATTATCTTTAAACATGTAGGTGATGGCAAAGTACCTTTGTATGAGGAGGACTCAGAGCCAAATCATCCATGTCATTCTCATGACATAAGTCAAAGTGACAATTGTGTCTGTCAGAATAGAGAGTTTATACTGGAGGAGAATTACCCACGAGCCCCAGGGAAGTCACTGATTTGACAATGATGTTGAAAATCAAGACTGCTCAGCATGAAATGCCTGGGTAATGACAACAGGATTAGGTACCCATGTGAGGAGGATGGGTGTGCCTGTAGGAAGGCCGCCAGAGAACACAAAGGGAGAACTTCCCTGACTTTGCAGTTATTAGCTCTTCTGAGGGAGGACACCTGCTGGAAAAATAACTGAGCTAGAATACCTACAGATATTACTCTCAAATGGAATGGAAACTGAACATCTGTAGACTGGCTCAGGCAAATTAAACTTACTATTCAGTAAATGCTCCTATGTATTGTGTAATTCTCTTTTGAAAATAAGATTGAGCTGCTTTTTTTTTTCCTTTGAACTTGGACTAGAAATGTTGGTTATTTCCATCAGCAGTGAGTTAATGGATTCCAAAGTAAATTTTTAAAGAAAAATTAATAATCTGGAAATTTTAGGAACTGTTTCGCTCTGCAACATCAACATTGTCATCATTATCATCATCATTTCATCATAAGAACACTTAAATTGTGTATTTTCAAGATATTTACCAGATAAGCCTATGGTCAATTCAGGTAGATGAACCACTCAAACGAGCATCAGTATGATTGCTAGTACATTTATGTGAAGAAAGCCTCAATTTTTGCTTTGGAAAGGAAAATTAAAAATGATTTATTATAGGGGCGCCTGGGTGGCTCAGTGGGTTAAGCCTCTGCCTTCAGCTCAGGTCATGATCTAAGGGGCGTGGGATCGAGACCCGCATCGGGCTCTCTGCTTGGCAGGAAGCCTACTTCCCCCTCTCCCTCTGCCTGCTTCTCTGCCTACTTATGATCTCTTTCTTTCTGTCAAATAAATAAATAAAATCTTAAAAAATAAAAATAAATGATTTATTATAAATCATGTAGAAAGACCTCCCTTCTCAGGTTTTGCCCAACTCCTGCCTAGAATCCTCAGGGCACCATATCACTCACCTATCTGGGTATCCGTGTTAATGTCAGTCTCCTTTCCTGGCCCAGAGTCAGGCCTCTTGCAGCCATCAGAGCTGCTGAATATCTGGTGCAAGTTATCAATGCTTTCACAAAACTTGCATGAAGTCCCTGGAGGAGAATGTTCCCATTGGCTTGCTTTCCAAATGCAGATGCATCTTGCTCAGACTCTGGTGTTAGTGTTCCAATGTGCTCCAGTCCTCAACAGGGAGAGAAACTCTCACCCCAGACTTGGCTTGTTCTCAGCTACACAGATCATTGAATACAGCATCTGCAGGCCTCAAGGTCTTTCTTACATAGCTTCACAATTTTTACTTACACTTTATTTTAACCCCTCATTCTGGAACCTAGGAATAAGAAGTGAGGCCATGGAAGCTTACTCAGAATACAACAAAAGTGACAAATACTATGTTCATTGCAAACTAACAGGTTATCTTCAGATTTTCACCCATTGATTTGGTTTTCTCTGGAAAGCTTCTTGGTCTTTTATACAAATACCACCTGATGGGTGATGTCTCCCCATCCAGCAGACATTCCTTGGTGGTTGAATGTCAGAATGAACCTAACCTAGGTCAGTCAGTTGAAAATCTTGTTATAAACAGATTAAGAAACTGAGAACTATTGCTGGTTGGTGAGCACTCAGAGGAGTAGATCTTCCCTTTGTCACACTCAAATCACCGTCAATGATGCTTCTGTGCCCTTCAGCTCTGGGAATAATGGCGTTTAAAAACTATACACTTGTTTCCCCTTTACTTTTTCACTACTAGACATTATGAAAGGTAATACGGTTACCCACACAGCCATATGGGCACTGTTCATAGTTTATCTGAACTATTTTCATCTGAAAATGAAGGGGTGCAAATAGGGGTGAAGGTAGACTATACTCTTAGTTTAGGTAGCAGTAATTAGTTTTCAAGTTGTAAGGACTTTCAATTAATTTTTCTCTATTTTCTTCATTCCTTTGGTTCTTTTTCTTGTTGTATATTTTTAGAAGTACATAAATATATATGGGACTCTTCGGTGGCTCAGTTGGTTAAGTATCTGACTCTGATTCTTGATTTTGGTTCAGGTTGTGATCTCAGGGTCATGAAATGGAGTCCTGTGTTGCATGGGGCTGCTCGATCTGCTGATATCATTTAAAAAACCAGTAGACTTAGAGTTAGAATGAATGGCAATGTATGAGAATTCTAGGTCTCTGTGGCATCACTTGTAAAGTGATAAATTATACCTGTCTTAGAGAGTTGTTATGACATTTAAAATTCATAAATAAAATTAGTGCAGTCAGTCTGCTTGAGATTGTTTCCCTCTCCCTCTGTTCCTCCCTCTGCTCAATCTCTTTTTTTAAATAAATCTTTTTTTTAAAAAAGAAGCACATGCATACATATGTTATATACATAATGCTATATATAACATATGTTTCAATAAACACTTATTGAATGTCTACCTTCAACCAAGATTTGCTCTAATTTTATTTATGAATTTTAAATCTCATAACAACTCTCTAAGACAGGTATAATTTATTGCTTTACAACTGATGCCATGAAGACCTAGAATTCACATACATTGCCATTCATTCTAACTCTAATAAGTCTACTGGTTTTTTAAATGATATTAGCAGAACAGCCATTTACTGACCTCCAACTATTAGTAAATCAAACAATTATAGCCCTTATGCAGACTGGGGTAATTGTGTTTGGCTAAGGATATAATAAAAAATAACACAACATAATTGTGTTGTCTAAATGTCCATTAAATCGTGAAGTTTCAGAGATCTGTAATGATTGCAGACTTCGAAGTTCAGTAGGACTGGATTTGAATAGTGACTAGTGTCACCAGCTGGCTGACCTCAGCCTAATTATTTAAAGAAGGGCCATATGTATCCCAATGTTCATTGCAACAATGTCCACAACAGCCAAAATGTGGAAAGAGCCAAGATGCCCTTCAGCAGAAGAATGGTTGAAAAACATGTGGTCCGTATACACAATGGAATATTACTGAGCCATCAGAGAGGATGAATATCCAACTTTTGTATCAAGTTGGATGGGACTGGAAGAGATTATGCTAAGTGAAATAAAGCAAACACAGAAAGTCAATTAACATATGGTTTCACTTATTTGTGGAATATAAGGAATAGAATGAAGGACATAAGGAGAAGGGAAAAATGAAGGTGGAGAAATCAAAGTGGGAGACGAAGCATGAGACACTACAGACTCTGGGAAACAAACAGAGTTTTAGAAGGGTGGGAGATGGGGAGGTGGGTGAGCCTGGTGATGGGTATTATACCTTAATACCTGGTGATGGGTATTAAGGAGGGGATAGATTTCATGGAGCACTGAGTGCTATATGCAAACAATGAATCATGGAACACTACATCAAAAACTAATGATGTACTGTATGGTGACAAACCTAACACAATAAAAATCAATCAATCAATCAATCAATCCCATTTACTTACTGGTGAAATGGGAATATTGATGATTATCTTGCAGTGTTGTTCTGTGGACTTGACATGATGTCTGTAAAGTGCTAACTATAGTATCCAGCATATAGCGCTAGTAAAAAGAACTATCCTTTATTAAGTGCTTACTATGTGCTGGGTGCTATGCTAAGCAATTTAACAGGTTTTATTATATTTAGTTCTCTCACATCCTTTTTAACTCAGTCCTGATGAAATTGCATGTTGCACATGGATTGCCCACATAATCACCCATAGGTCCTATAGACAAGAGTCAAATTCAGTTAGCCTGGCTCCAGAACATTTGTTTTCATCTGTTTCATTCTAGAGATTCTCCTACTCCAAGACCTCTAGCAGAGGAATCAAGTTAATGATAGCTCTTGTTGTCAGCAATCATATGACACCCTTAAGTGACATCATTTTTTGTTATGAAAGCATTTTTAAAAGAAATTACACCAGCGATTTAAAAATCCAACAGCAGTTGTATTTCAGAAACACTGTTGTTGACCTTTGTTGCTATGATTCTAGGTGACCCTTAGTACCTTTTTGTTCTGTTTTGCTTTGAAGCATCTTAAGATAAGTTGAGGTAGAAACAACTCTAAGACTTCTTTTAAAAAAGTCCTGCCTCTGCTCTTGCTGCTATTAGTTCTTAGGTTGGTGTTGTTTGTTACTTCAGAAGAGGCGAGTAGATCTGAGCCAAGATAAGCTATTGGGACCTTCTGTCACTCCCCAGCCAAAATTTAACAGTACAGTGGATCCTTGTTAAGACATGACTCATCTGCAGATTTGAATACATTGCCAGTCAAACTAAGTCTTCCAAAATTAACAAGGATACCTGCCAAAGTCTCAAATAATATGGTTAGCCTATAATACAGGTATTAGTCCTATTTCTTGGGACTAGAGTTACAAAGTATGAAGGTGTTATAACTCTGAGTACATTGCTCAAATCAAGTCTGTTACACTGCAATGGCTTAAAACATATTGAAAAGCATGTGGCTGAGGTAAATGGAGTGTGGGAGCAAAGAGAGAGATTTAATTTCCCCTTTACTTTTACCTTTAAGGACAATTTCTTGGAATTTATACATTCTGTACAAGGATGTGTACAGGGATTTAGAAAGCTAGATTTATATATTTTCACTATTTATTCAACAAGTGTTCATCAAATGTCCAGTTTGTGTAAGACCATGTGCTAGACACTGGGGGAACCATATTGAGCAAAACAGACAGAGCTCTGAGCTCATAGAGTTTACAATTCAGAGAGGAAAGGGGGACTTATTTCTCCTAAAAATATGAACTACAGATTAAGGGAATGGAGATATGTAAAAGATGCTACACTTAACAAGAAATCAGTTCTTCTTGGGAATCAGGACACTTCTCTGATGAAGTGATATTTGAATGGAGTTCACAAGGTTGAGTAAATATTAGCTGACTGCAAAGTGCTCGGGGAAGACATTCCAGGTAGAAGGAATGATAAACGGATGGGAACCCGATGAATACCTGGAAATCAAAAGAGACCCCTGTGTTAGCTCAGAAGGGACAGAGGAAAAGTGTTGCAAAATGAGATTGAGGAGGAGAGGCTGAGTCTAGCAGGTTATGGCTGGCCATGTTGAAGACACCATCTTTATTCAATGATAAATGGGAAGATCATGGAAGAAGTTTTGTGTTGACATTTAATTATAAATATAAAATATTCATATTTAGAAATAAAACACCTTTCAAGCAGTCTAGATTGATGAATATAAAAAGTAAATGTCTTCAACCTTACTACCCTCAGAGGCATCAGTGCTATTATTTCCGTTAATTGTTGGAAGTTCTCTCCATGAGTTCAAGTAATATTCCTTGATTTATTAATATTAAACAGTATCTGGGGCGCCTGGGTGGCTCAGTCGTTAAGCATCTGCCTTTGGCTCAGGTCATGATCCCAGGGTCCTGGGATCGAGGCCCGCATCGGGCTCCCTGCTCGGCGGGAAGCCTGCTTCTCCCGCTACCATTCCCTCTGCTTGTGTTCCCTCTCTCGCTGTGTTTCTCACTGTCAAAATAAATAAAATCTTAAAAAAATATATTAAACAGTATCTGTTGGTACCCCATCATGAAAGGTGGGATTGAAAGGGCAGGGAGTTACTTTTCTTCCTCCTTCATCCACCAATTTCTGATGTTGGATTTAAAATTTTTTTTTTTTTTTGCTTGTTTTATAACTTCATGTTAAAACTTAAACATGGTCTTGGGTGCCCGGGTGGCTCAGTCGGTTAACTCTCTGCCTATGGCTCAGGTCATAATCCCAGGGTCTTGGGACTGAGTCCCACAGTGGGCTCCCTGCTCAGCAGGGACCCTGCTTCTCCCTTTCTCTCTGCCCCTCCCTCCTACTAGTGCATGTTCTTTCTCTCACTCTCAAGTAAATAAATAAAATCTTAAAAAAAAAAAACACAATATTGACTTCATAATAAAATTTAATAGGAAGAATGACTCCACTTTATTCTTCAAGAATATTTGAGCTATTCTGGGCCCTTTTCATATAATTTTTTAAAAGCTCGTTTGTTTATATCAAAAACTTTTTGGGCTCAGAGACTGAATCCTGGCTACCTGGGCCATATCCTGGTTCAGGGGATGCACATGGAAAGCCTGCTCCCAATCCCAGTTCCTGGTTGCCCTGAAGCCTGTTCTCTTGGTAGGTCGATAGCCTTGCCAGGCAAGAAGACTCTTAGGTAATTACCTGACTGGTTGCTGAACCAGGCAGAATCTATATGATACCTAACACCACTTGCTGCACCTATATTCAAGTCTTCCTCAGAAATCACACTAACAAACCCACTAGCTGTCTTTTCAGAAGCTTTGAGTCAAGGTCAACTGATACAGTTCAAGCTTATGAACAAGCAAGGCCCTGCAATCCACTGGAGACAAAGAGCCTAAGACCCTGATTGTAGAAGGTTTTCTTAGGACAAAGATAAGGGACTGTGGGCATACACTTATACCAGCTCTCAAGTGAATGTCCATAGTGTTTTCTTCCATCCTAAGAAAACTTCCTGCCATCAGGGATTGAATTTTGCCTCATTCTGAGATTAAGTCTCCACCAAGAAGTAAACATGTGATACATGTTACATATAGGTTTACTCAAGGCACATGCTCCATCTTTCTTCATGAATAGTCATAAATTTTCTCATCTTTCTATCGAGAAGTATGTAAAAGATTCTTTGGATTTTTCTCCTGTCTATTTAAGTCTATTCCAATACCACAGTGGTCTTTTCAAACTGTACTTATTGGAATTCTTCTATTGCTCATGTCTGTTACATAACAAACACTGTAAGTTTGTTATAAATATTTTACCAAATGCAAAATCAGTCAATCTAAGTCCTTCAGTTGAAGTCCTCTTCAACTGGACTTAAGAGAGAACATATCTCAGGGCGCCTTCTTGGCTCAGTGGGTTAAAGCCTCTGCCTTCAGCTCAGGTCATGATCTGAGGGTCCTGGGATCGAGCCCCACATCGGGCTCTCTGCTCGGCAGGGAGACTGCTTCCCCCTCTCTCCCTCTGCCTGCCTCTCTGCCTATTTGTGATCTCTCTCCTCTCTGTCAAATAAGTAAATAAAATCTTAAAAAAAAAACAAAAGAGAGAACATATCTCACTGTTAAGTTTCTCACCCATTTACATTACAATAATTTCCCACCAATGAGAAACCCAAGGTTAATATATATATATATAATATACAAATAGATATAATTATATAAAATATATATAATTTATATATACATGATAAATATATATGTGTGTGTATATATATATATTTTTTTTTTTTCACACTTAGCAATGAAGGACTCAATGGACCCAAAAAAGACAGCAAGTCACCTTGGTAAGAGGTACATAAAAATATAAAGTTGATCATCAATACTTTGGGAAAGATTATTGATCAAAGGGCGAAACAATAAAAGAAAATTTCAACGTGTAATGTTTGTGAGCCCTGTTCCTGGGCTACCAGGTGAGCTACACTTTAGTATTAACCAAGGTAAAAATGACAAGGCAAAACTTCAAAGCTTCAGCTCTATTTCTTCCCTAAGCACACATTGTGCATCTGCTTCATTAAAAAAGAATAATGATAAAAATCAAAAAAGAATACATAAAGAAAAGCAAAACAATCTCTGTAGTCCCCATAAGATTAATGTCATAGAGTCTCACACATACAAAAATTTTGAGATAAAGTCTGTAATTTTCTGGAATGCCCTTTGTCATGATGATTTGTAACTCTTTTTTTTTTTTTTTTTTTTAATTTATTTGACAGCAAGAAATACAGCGAGAAAGGGAACACAAGCAGAGGGAATGGTAGCAGGAGAAGCAGGCTCCCCACAGAGCAGAGGGCCCGATGCCGGGCTCGATCCCAGGACTCTGGGATCATGACCTGAGCCGAAGGCAGACGCTTAACGACAGAGCCACCCAAGGCGCCCCGATTTGTAACTCTTTACGTAAAGAAAAACAAAACAAAAGAAAACAAAACAAAAAGCTTGCTGGGATTTTTTTTTTCCTTAAGATTTTACCCATTTATTTGAGAGAGAGAGCAAGCACCGAGAAAGAACATAAGAGAAGAGACGCAGAAGAAGAGGAAGAAGCAGACTCCCTGCTGAACAGGGAGCCCAGCATGGGGCTCAATGCTGGGACTCCAGGATCATGACTGAGTTACCCAGGTGCCCCTGCCTTGCTGAGATTTTAAAAGGAATTGCATTAAACTTATAAATTAATTTGGGAAAAATTGACATTTTTATTATATTGAGACTTCCAATCTGTGACCATGGTACATCTCTATTTATTTAGGTCTCCTCTTATTCATTTTGAATCTGAAATTAGACGTAATTACTAATGTGCTATGAAATTAATTCTTATTTATATTTATCTAAATATTTACCATTCTTTTATGGTAATAATGATGATCACTCAAATGAGAACAAACCACAGCTATTTACTCAGAGTTCGCTGTAGCAAGGGAGTTGGTCACCATCACTTAGGTTTGGCAGATGCTCAAAGGCAGGCAGGCAAGTGGGAAAGTGTTACAGTGAAAAAAGGGGAGGATTCCTCTGTTCTCTGATTGGAAGTTGTTGCCATTAGGAAGCTGGAGGTGGACCCTCTTACACTGTTGGTGGGATTGCAAGCTGGTGCAGCCACTTTGGAAAACAGTGTGGAGATTCTGCAAGAAATTAAAAATAGAGCTACCCTATGACCCTGCCATTGCGCTACTGGGTATTTACCCCAAAGAAGCAGATGCAGTACAAAGAAGGGCCACATGTACTCCAATGTTCATAGCAGCAATGGCCACAATCGCCAAACTGTAGAAAGAACCAAAATGCCCTTCAACAGATGAATGGATAAAGAAGATATGGTAAATATATACAATGGAATATTATGCCTCCATTAGAAAG